>CP025659.1:5228307-5251267 GCA_003576665.1 Ipomoea trifida | reverse complement strand
GTGTCAAATTTTTTGTGCGCACGGACACATATATGAGATGGTATTATGGGCTCGGGGCTCGGGCTTATGGGGTTGGCAGGGATGGAAACCTAAAGTTTGAAGTTTCAAACTTTTGACTTGTTTTGCTATCTGATCTTGTTTCAATGTTTCAAATAAAGTTGATAGATTTCTGTTATTGGCTGGGGTTTAGTTTGATTTCTCAACGTATAGATGTAAGACTCAGGTCTTTATGAGCATGGAAATTGAATTTGCTTAGATGCTTTTTATTTTATTTTTAATACAAAACAATAAATTATGTGTAAGAGTACGTATTTTTACAATTTTACTAATATATATTCTCTTAAAAATACTAATACTCCGTAATATTTTACTAATCAAAACACATTTATTGAAATCTGATATGATATTCAAACTTATGAAATTATTTGGACAAGTCGAGGAAATTAATTATATATTATTACATACGTACATGTAGGCTCCAAGTCGAGCTATAGATTTGACCAATAACCAACTTCCATGATAATATGGACCAATTCAACCATAGTCAGCTGTGTAGATTACATTATATTGACTATGTGGACCAATTCGAGACCTTGTAAGTATTGGTTTATAAATTAAAATTTGTTTTTAGAATGTTGTACTTTTGAAAATCAGTTTGCGCGACTAATTTCCGATGCAGTTCCGACTGTGGGTTTTCGTTCCACAGCTGGAAACCATTCCAAATGGCGAGATCTGGAAAGATTTGCCACTGAAAACAAAGATTTATAACAGAAAAAAGAAAGGAGGGTAAAAGAAGATGGCAGAAGATGAAGATGAAGCAACTGATATAGCAAGAAGAGGTGAGAGCAAAAGAGGCGTAAGGGCTGCTGGGTTGGAAAACGACTTCCCAAAAAAATGGGGAAGTCATTTTCCCAAAATTTTAGCTACTTATTATTTTCTATTGACTTAAAATTTTCTTCCTTTACCAAACACCGGAAATCATTTACCAAGTTTCCAAAACACACCATAAATTTATGTTTGGTTTATTTACTTAAAATGCCAATCAACATACCCCGCGCTGGTACTATATATACGGAGTACGTACAAAATATCTAAGTCATTACATTCAAGCTAGCATTTAATTCACATGATATTAACAACAAATTAAAGAAAATGGTTGCTTGGCAGTAAGTGCCACAAATTAAAGACATGCATATATAGTAATGAGTTTGGAACATTAGCAAACTACATTATATTGATAAATTAAATTACACAGCGTATGGAGCTGAGTGGGTAAATAGAATAATTATAAAGGTTGCATGATGCCTGCCACTCTGCCAGGCATGGATGTGGTATATATGTAGGACAAACTGTTATGGAATAAGGTTGTGTTTGGTAACCCATAAAATGACTTCCATAAAATGTTTTCTGAATTTTTTGTGTTTGGCAACGTCCGGAAAATGTAGTCAACGGAAAATGTTTTCCGTTGACCAAGGGAAATCAGTTCATTTTTCCGGAAAATGACTTACGGAATTTTTTTCCGTAAGTCATTTTACGAAATCACCAGAATAGCTTTTGCATGTTTTCAACCAAAAACAAACCATATCATCCATGACCATGGACCAAGGAGGTGGGGAAACCGCCGAAAACCTTTGCTACATTTTTTTTAAAATTTTTTTAATTTTTAATTTTTTATAAATTCTATTTTTTATTAAATACCATTAGTTAAAACTTATAATTTTTTATATTTTAAATAAAACAATTACAATGTTTAATTATACAATTTTATCCATTTTCCAGAAAATGAACCAAACACACAAAGACAGTTTTACATAATACATCCAAAACACTGGAAATGAAATTGTTTTCCAGAAAATGACTCATTTTCCAGAAAACATTTTCCAGAAGTCATTTTCCTTCTTTCCAAACGGACCCTAAAAGAAATAAGGTGAATGTCCAAAGAGAGAATTGAATCCAAGATTACTTGGTGCAAAAGAAAAGTCTTATCAACTAAGCTATAGATACTATTATATCATTACTGACATGTAGTAAGTATTAAACGCAAAGGCTCAACATGCAATCAGTTCTCAAGTTCCAAAAAAGTGATGACTTATGTTGTTGGGAATCAAGCACACGTCCTCTAATACATACTCAAATTTTTCAGAGAGTTACACGCCACCTTAGCTAATCTAGACAGTTATCTTATTCTTGTATAAATTGTATTTGTTTACTCCACATCCTGATGCTATATAAACCCACATCCCTTTGTACATTATATCAGTGATCATAAGTGAATATAAGAGAAATGAATTCTCTATTTTACTTAGTACCTTTATACTGTTGGTCTTACTATTATTATCATTATATTAGTATTATAAATACTATAGTTCCGATCAAATTCATAATACAAACAACAATATTATACATAATGCAATTCAAGATGTGATTTGCTACATTATATATACTAGTATTCGACCCGTGCGATGCACGGTCATTATATTGGCATTTGAATATTTCAAAATTTGAGTATATTGCACCTCAAAATAATAAAACGTTATAGATTCAATATTTAAAAAAAAAAAAAAAGATACGAAGTAGGTAATTTAAAAATTAAAAAATTTCATTTGATACAAAAATGTTAAAAATTTCTTTATATACAACATTTTTGTCGTACTAAGAGACTCCCCATTTTCACCACAAATCAAAACTTTTAACCCCTTGGTACAAAGCTCAAATATTTGGTGCATTACCTTGAGTTACGCAATTAATTGGTGTATGCATTAAATACGTCTCTGATGTAGACAATATTCGTTTCAATTATTATTATTGCTTGATTGGACCTGGTCCAGTTCCATCTTCTCATCTATAAACACATAATATTCATGTTTCGAATACACCATAATTACAAATATATACGTAATTCACAAATCTTCAATAATAAGTATGATACTTGTAAAATATATATACATTAATATGTCTAAAATCAATTGTAATCATACAATATGCTATTTATAAATATGGCAAACAATATAAAAAAATTGAGTCCAAATGTTGTAATTTGCAGCCTGCTTACTTAGCCCAAACGACCAGCCCAAATCTTTGACCAAACCCGAGCCCATTACTCATAGTATATAAACAAAAAGCAAACAGTGAACCCTAACCCATCACACTCTTCGTCTACCACTCAGTCGGGCATCGTTCTTCTCCTCCGCTCTGTAGACTTCATACACCACCGCATAACTCCGGACCGTCGGACCAGACGTGATTTCGAAGTAGTCAATGGCTGATCGTAAGTCTACTCAGTCGCTATGGTGTTCTACGGATCTCGATTCCTTCCAATCTTCAAGTCCTAACTACTGTCATTAGTAGGAGTATCCATTTCAACGAAATCGTCAAAAAGTTCTAGTGGTAAGCGAAGTTAATTTATTTCCGGCGATAAGCATGTGTCCGTTTCGTAAATATCGCTTTTATTTAGGATTCACTGAATGTTTACATGCATATCATATATAATGTATTAATCCTAAACTGCCATTTATGGTTGTAATGTTGCAGGTAATACATGCGGGATTCATAGACTTATATCAATAAAATTGAAGCTACCGAATGGTTGAAATAAAATACATAGCAGGTATACAGTATATTATACTACTAAGTAATGTACATGTAAGTTACTTGGACTTGGCGTTTGTTGTTTACGCTTGGCGTTTAGAGTTTGTGTATTAAATTTTAAAATTTTAAGTACTATGAACTGTAGTTTAGAGTAAAAAGTACTAAAATGTGCATTTCAGTTCAATACAAATGACTAAAAATTTGCATTACATTTGAAAGCAAAGTACTGCCAAATTGCATAAATCTAATGCAAAATTGCATCACATGTAAAAAATGACACATTCCAAATGTGAAAAGTAAATATTGATAATATCATAATGAAGTAAAATAACCAAAAAAAGACGAAAGAAATGTGATTGGTAAATAACTTGTTATAGCTTTATTCTAGGTTAAGTATATCAACCTTGTGTGTAGGCTGCTAGCTCTGTCTGTTTGTCACTTTTTTTTTCTAAGCTTGGAAAATTGACTTAGTTAACCATAACAGTGAGCTGACTAAATACTATCCACATTTGTAGTACCAAATAATATATGTGGTTACGTGTTATTTATCTTGAATTGATGTTTTAAAAATATAATATAATGCCGAAATCATATTTTAAAGTTGAAATCAGTTTCATTTTATTCATGATAATCACACTGTGAATGAATAGAGTCACCACAAACACAGTAAATTAAAATACACAGAAGTAGCATGTATACACTTAGTCATCTTTCATGTAAAAAGAAACAAATTTTATAAGTCTATATTCCAGGGACTTGATTTTGTCTTCAACAATTTCTTATCTTTAGTTGAATGCCTGTAGGTTGCACTGCATAACTGTTTATTTGAAAAACCCGGAAATGATAAGTAAAGAAAGAACAAACACAACACCTGGATATTATAAAGGCAGTAACATAGATAATAATAGAAAACAAACACACTTAATGCTGTCAAGTTTTCACATAGGACACAAAACAAAGGTAAATACAACACAAAACACAACATTAATTTGTTCAATATTTTTTCACATAGGACACAAAACAAAGGTAAATAGCATCAAATGTAATTGAAAGTTCTTTAGGCAATCTTCTCCTTCTTAATGCTGTCAAGTTTTCCTTTCTTCATTTGCTGAGTTGAAGAGAATTGGTCCAATAGAGACCTTTTACTTAAAGAGCTCATCTCCTAATTCCCTTCTGGCTTTCTTGGTAGGACAATTTTGTTAGGACTATCAACTTCATCAGCTCCTGATTCATCCTGCATGATTTGTAAACATTAGTAAAATGAACAGATATATATATTCAATTAAATTTGGAATATATTTTGGGTAATATTACATTATCTGTCTCTTCATCCCTATATTCTTCAATCATTTTTGAAATAGGATCCTTCTCTTGATCAGCCCCTCAAATGCAGAGCAATATGCAGCAACTATGTTCTCATCATTTAATATTTTCATCACAGTAAATGCATAGCCATAATTCTGTTTGGTGTCTTTCTTAATGTTAACCTTGAAAACCATTGCCTTACCAATCAAGGTCTCTAACTCAGTAGGAACATCTACATTCTCCTAAAAGTATAAACATAAATCAGTAGTTAGGAATATAGTAAGAACATTAAAAAAGATTAATAATTAATGTACTGATGTCTTAACTTACATGTTCTTAGCTAGAATACAAACAATCTGTTGTCATGCCAAGTAGTTCTGTGCACTCCCTATCCCACAGTAGGAAGGGAGCATCACTACTTGCATCTGCAACCCTAACAACTAAGTTATATTTTATTGCCCCATTTTGCCATTTGCGATCACACTTCTCACAGTACATTAGTCCATTTTCAAATTACAGCTTTTTATTACATCCTTTTGTTTTACATGATATATAGTACCATTCTCCACTGCTTTCAATCCCAGTGATCATTGCAGGAACATAGAAATCTCCACTCTACAAATGTTAGCAGAGGGCAATAAGAAAGAATTACATATTATTTATGGTAGAAATTTGAGTATTGAGCATTACATATTATTTATTATAAGAAATTTTAGTATTGAAAGATTTGAAGATGAACCTTTGTTTGCTGGTACAAATCTGCAATAGTAGTAATAACAACTGATCCAGATATGAAATCTATTAGATCAGTGCTTTGTGATACAATAGAAGTAGTACTAATACTCCTCATAGGAGTGCTTTCCTTACTTAACCTGTTACATCACAGTACATTGTTAGTCATTTGAACATTAGAGACTACATAAATGCTTAAAGTTTCTGATCACTGTAATAAAGTGTAGGAAATACATAATTACTGCACATATTATACTTACCTCTTCGTCGTGGAAGAGACATTCTTTGCTCTTACTTGTTGCTCGTCCACATAATTCAGGTACTTCGTACTTTCTCACCAACGCACTCTTATTGCCCAACGGGTGTGGATAGGGCTAACCTGTGAAGCAAGGACGTATTGAGAAGACATTTCTAGCTGAATTCGCAGAGTTCCTACCCTCAAAAGTTTTAGTTTGTGCTTAATCCTCTCAGAGTAATGTACTATTTAGTCTAATTGTAATTACCTCAAAAGTTTTAGTTTGTGCTTAATCCTCTCAGAGTAATGTACTATTTATAGTCTAATTGTAATTGTGATTGTCTGCCTGGATAATTATTGTTTTTGTAATTACTATTCTTGGGATATTGAACAGTTTGTAGGCAGGTGTTAATTGAGGGACTCTATGTATACTGCATTTATTATTTTGCTGATATTTGATTTTGAATTATAACACATACTGTATTGTAAATTGTATTGTATAACTATAACTATTAAATGTAAAACTGAAGGGGCATATGAACTGATAATGAATACAAATGTTTTGAAATCAGAAGTTATCTTTAAATGCAATTGAAAACGTGGTCGGCGCATTTACTCGTGTCCAGTATCGAAGCCATTAATGTTAATCATTAATGTGCAGTATATATATATACAAAACTACGTTTCCTATAGGCGGGAAACAATGATTGGCAAAAACATTTTGCTATTATATAGAGTATATATATATATATATATATATATATATATATATATATATATATATATATATATATATATATATTACTAGTATGTTACCCGTGCGATGCACTGAATAACTATTTAAAATATTAATTATGTTATGTTATTAAAAATTATTAATAGAATTAAAATTTATATATATAATGGAAATATGAGATTTATTTATTTGTAAAGTTTTATTATAAAGTTATGAACATAATTATTTGTAATTAAATAAAAATTGATATTTAAGGTGGGTAATTACCATATGAAATAAATTATATTATGAATTTATTACAAAGAATTTAAAATTAAAATTTTTAAGGACTTAGTATACTACATTAGTACATTAGTATTTGAATTGTATATATACCATCCACTATGACCTTGTTCGGAATCTATTTAGTTACAATTACCTCATCAAAAGAACACTCTATATCTCAACAATGAGATGATGATTGAATTCCTCCTTTGATTGTTTCTTTGTTGGTTCTTAATGTTGAATTGCAAGAATTATATCTTTGTCTCTTATAACCGAAGAATGAAAATAATAAATATAGGTGGACATGAAAATTTTAAATTAAGGAATAGTTATAAAATTGAGCTCTATAAATTAAACAAACATGTAATTTTTAAAATTGATTAGTTTGTGATATTAATTACTATTCCTTAATTTTGTTGACTAAAATATATCACTTATTATGTACTAATCATTTTCCATTACGTTCAGTGTAGTGCTAAGTGATTCTTGAAATATACCCTACACCTTATGCGTTACATCTAAGCATTTATATTTTCTGTCAGGAGTTATAATGTTCTCATCACATATTGAAGCTTCATTTTCTAAAAAAAAAAAAAAAGGAAAAAAAATGAATTAAATAATATTCTCTTATATTAAAATGATATAATGATATTATATTATTTTTACAATAATATCAATGACACCTATTTTTATTGTAATAATAATAAAAAATCAATTTGACTAACACAAATAAAAACTATTATTTGTATACTATTCCAAACACAATGAAATTCTAAATAAATAACAATGCTAATCCGCATTAATACAGTGCACATATGCTTGGTTTATATATATTTATTTCATATAGTGCACCTATGCTTGGTTCCGTTCCTTGCTAATTTCACCAAGTGGAGATGGATTATATCATTATAATAAGACCAATTTAATTAGCAGGATGACGCTAGATGACAAATGCCATAAATGATGTTGAAGTGGGTGCCGACATGCAGTCGTGATCCTCATCCATTTTCTTTCTTTTTAAATTCTTTTCTTCATTCCAAAACCTACCACACTCGAAAACTATAAAACATGATTATTGAGTTCTTTTCAAGTGGGTAAGAGAAAAAGCTTAAAGATGAGTGAGAGACTGAGAGCCATGTTAATTTTGTGTTGATTTTGCCAACACCCATTCTCTATTCCCCTAACCTCCTCCACTCTTTTTTTTTTTTTTAATTCCTATCCCACTAAACATCAATAATATATACTCCGTATTTTAATTGTTAACACCAACACTTCCTAATTTCGTGAATCCCTTTTCTCTCATCTTCAATTTTTCTTTTTCCCAATGCTTCACATATTCCAACTAACACCCATATTCAGACTTCCCCGTCTTCAAACTCGATCTTGTTTCTTTAATTTCGCTGGAGGAGGACCTATGACGCCGAACATCCCCAACCACACTGCCGCTATCAACGTTGGTCGTTGTCGCATCAGATGTCGCCGGTAAGCTGGTTTGCTTCGCCACTGCAAAAATCAAGCATCCAAGAAACAATTGCAGTTACTATTTTTTTCCTCTCTTTTTCGTTAATTTTTTTGAATTCAACTACTCCTTAACTTTTTTCGTGCAGATGCAGTATATTATGAAGTAATTTCTGTAATATAAAGCTTTAAATTTCCTATTCCAAAAGGTTTGTCTATTCACAAAAAATTGTAGATCTAAATTTTAGTGTTTAAGTTTAGAACAGATTCCTTGACATGACTTATAAGGAGGTCTATAAGAAAACTAATTCTTTTATTTATCTAAAAGTTTTGCTATATTATATATAGATAGATAGATTTATCTAAAAGTTGTTGCTATATTATAGTTATAGATATATGCTTGGTGCAGATTAGGCTGCACACGGAATGTCAAACCCATATCTGCACGGCGGATGCAGCCACAAAACTACTCAGCCCAAAAACGACGTCGTTTTGGGCTGATATATATATATATATAATTTTTTTTCTTCTACATCTTATTCGCCTAATTTTAAGAATTCTTGTTTGCCCTAATTTCACCGTCGACGCCGCTGGTTGCCTCGCCCACCGCCTCGCCCACTGCCCATAGCTTTCTCTGCCGCCGTCGTTGCTTGCTTGGCTTACCGCCGTTTCCTTCTCCGCCGAATCCACCGTCGTTGCGTTGCTTGCTCCGCCTACCGCCGCCGCTTCTCCCACCGTGCAGCACTGGTATGTATAATTTATGACAATAATTTATTTAATTTATTGTGTTTATGATATTTATCATTGCCTCTTATATTAAAATCCCTATCTATCTAAATGCCTATTTTCTGGCTTTCCTCATAATTTATGTATAATGTATAGTAGTTTCTTTGAGCTCTATGTATAATGTACAGTAGCTTATTTTCTACCTATTTGAGCTCCATGTATAATTTTACTGCACTAGCTTAGTTTGAGATGCTTGGACAAATTATTTTTTGAGGGGTTGCTCTGTCAGTTTGTAAAAGTTACTGAATCTATGTATTGGAATTATTTAGGGTCACATTTGAGAGCTTGAGGAAGTAGTGAATTTACTGAAGAATCTCACACATCCACACATTGTGGTGAGTATAGTCTCTTGTATTCTATGAGACTGAGTTATATTCTCTTGCATTTTAAAGACTGGGTTATATTCTCTTATACGAATGTACACAAAGCAATTGTTATATATTTTTAATTTTTACGGACTTACGATTATCACTCTCAAAAAATTTTCAATTTTTTAATTTTTCGGTTAATATATGATTATTGGAGGTTGGTTATATAATTTTATATCTAAATTTCTCTTTATTAATTATTTATTTTTGCAGATACCATGGACGCACAATCTGATCAATCACAATCATCTACAGCATTGCTTCTCACCCCACACAGGAGGTAAGGTCTTCCCATTTTATTTTTCGTACATCATATTCTATATAATACTTTTTAATTAATTTTTTTACTAATACCAACTCATTACTATCTTTTCTTCCAAATTTAGGTTAAGAACTATATGGTGGTTTAGACTTTTTGTCGCGATTAGTGCTATTATGTATGGTTACTCCATGCAGTTTTTGAGTAAGTCCCTTCAAATGTATTTTATTGTAAATTTTAATAGTGATTTTATGTACTTATATAAAACTGAATCATCTAATTGTGATTATTTTTTTATTTGTAGCTGGACTAATCAATATGCCACGGTATCTATTTAGCCTTTCTCCAAAGGCTTACAAAAGCTACAACACGGCCGTCACATCAAACTTCTGTGGATACACAGATAGTTTGGTGTTGTGGTTGTTTTTGTTCATGCCCTTTGGGGTATGTTGTGGCATATTCTTGGGCCAAAGACTACGATTTGCTTGGATGAATTTAGTCTTTGGGTCCATGCTCATAGTGAGCGGGCGATTGTGTGCACACAGGTTTCAAAGCCTGTGGGCATGCATTCAGTTACTTCTTCCTCGGACTTGGTAATGGATTTGTCCGCGAGGTAAAAACTATTTTAATTTTCAATTTAATTTAGTTATTTAACACTTATGTTTTGTCTATGTACTAATTGCACACATTCAACTTGTGCAGGTCATCCCAGCACTTTTACTTCAAATAGCCCCATCGCATGAAACTGATAGGTTAGATAGTATATTTGATTTTGGTAGTTTATTCGGGGGTTTTTTTAGTAATTTAGTAAATTATTTAGTTTTTGTACACTTTCGTAGTTTATGGCGGATAGATTTTTATATTTTAGTTATTTTGGGTCTTTAGTTTTTTTATATCCATGTTTATAGGAGTGTGGGGTATAGATAGATATACTTATGAATCACGTACGTCTGTTTATAGGGTAATATTGAGCAATATATCAGTTCTATCTATTAGGATACGTATGAGTATGATTCCCCAGTACCTTATGTTAGCACCATTAGTTTTTATAGGACCTTTACTTTTAGAGTCGTTTGAGGTATGGGTTGGATCCTCCTTTTTAGCTGTAGGTATAGGTAGTTTTCTTGCGTTTGTCATCGTTTGTTTGTTACACCATGGGTCATTCCTCGTTATGGAAGGCGTGTGGTGACAGTTGTGTCTTTCACCGGTCATCGGTGATTGCAGGTAATTTAAGTACTCAATCTTATAACACCTACTGAAGCAATAGCATCGATTTAATCGGGACCAAAACATTAACATAACCCATTTATTATGTCTTAATATAGTATACTATAAAGTGCATAAAATTATTCAACTCAACAACATCAAGCCCTATTGGAGTACTAGCTCAATGAAGTTCACAAAAAAGTGGCATTAACAGTCATGATAAATAATAAAACCATGCTAAGTACAATGATACAATATAGAGATGGCATGAGCCTCATCACATACCATCTGCAGTCTGTTTCTTCAATTTTATCAGCAAGGGAAACTGATATTCGTCTCCACTTGTGACAATCATCAGTCATCACATTGAACCCAAGCATTCCTTGGCAGCACATAATGTGTCCCTCTGTTGCTTTGGTTTGAAACACATACACCCATGTTTCCATTTCTAGAGCCATTTTCTTCAAGGTGAGCTGGTGTTTAGTTTTCTACAACATCAATTCACAGAAAATTACATATTCATAAAACATCATAAATAAAATGTATAACATTTAAGTTAAATAATGGGAAGGCAAGTTGGGCAAGTGGTTCAGAGGAGTGAATGAATTGATCAATAACTTGTTATACCTGTATTTCGATCATTTTTTACTTCTCCTTCTCTTCATGCTTCCCTGAGTTCCCAACTATCTTTCTTTGTTTTCCTTCCGTTTAGAAGCATATTCTCTCCTTGTTGATGAATTGCACATTCCAGACTGGCTCTTTCCAACTCCCTGATATCTTCTACTTTTTGGAAGTTTGAGTTTGTCAGGAGAAGAAAGTGGTTTCTCTGTCATTTGTGACTCAGATGACTCAGTATAAAGGCGACAACAAAGACCAGCCTTCTCTCCAAGTTAACATGCAACCCTAGAAAAACAAACGTATATAGCAGCTACGCATGCAACTAAGTGAAGAAGGGCAAGAACTCTAAATCTACCAAATCTCCTAAGGCTCTTTGGTCTGATTTATTCAAGAAATCGGGTGAGACGGTGAAATTGTCCCTCAAGCTTAAATTCTGCCCCCCATCAATGGGACAGCGGTACTCGACGAAAGTGAGGTCTGGGTGATCCAAAAGCCGTGGAACTTTGGTCTTCTGGGGTGTTTTGCCGGTAGATTCCCGGGCCTTGAAGCAATTGATGCATTGGTCAAGTTCTGGAAGGTGAAATGCAAGGTGGTCACGCAACCTAATGGATACATCCTCTTCCGCTTCCAGTCGGAGAAAGACAGGTGCGCTGTTATTAAGAATGGCCCGTATTTCCTTTATGGAAAAAGGCTGTTTTTGGACTCTCTTCCAGAAGGTTTCTGGCTAGAGAAGTCGGATTATTGTATGGTGCCAACATGGGTGAGGTTTGTTAACCTTCCTAGTCAATGTTGGAAACCTGCTGCTTTGAGTAAAATTGCTTCTTGTATTGGCAATCCCATTTGCATGGACGAAGTGACCATGGAAGCCCAGAAAAGGGATTATGCCAGAATTCTAGTGGAGATTGACTCCTCAATCCCACCCCTTGATGAAATTCCTATAACCATGCCGAATGGTGATACTTTTCGCCAGGCAGTGTTTTATGAAGTGTATCCTTGTTTTTGTGTGAACTGCAAAAGCCCAAAACATTACAAGGAGGGGTGCCCTAAACTTCACAGCAAATCGGGTCCAGAATTGCCACCATTGGAACAACAGATTGATAACTGCAAGCGGAAAATTCTATCTTGGAGGTGGAATAAGGATGAGGAGGAGTCCTTCCCTGTGGACACTGAAGCTGGTAGTTTGGAAGGGGACGGTTTGATTTCTACTGTTCCGGAGAAAGGCACTTCCGAGGATGGAGGGGTGGAATCATCTTTAGCTCTGAAGTTGCCTGAATCAGATAAGACTTCTAGTCTTGAGGAAGTCAATTCAGAGCCTTCTTCCCCTTCTGTGCCAACTGATAACATCCCTTGTTCTCAAGCTGCTTGTATTCAGGAGGTTTCAGACCTCCCTCTTGTTCCTGTTTCATCTCCCTCTGAATGCAGTGGTGCTGCAGTCTCTGATTTGTTGCCTGAGCATTCTGTTTTGGTTCCTGAAGAACCTCCCCACTCTAATGATTCACCCTGTATTGTTGAAGAAGACCCAGAGGAAAATGCCATAATTATTCCCCCCAACCGACCCACTGCTGCAGGGGGTTTTCAATGGTCGGACTTAGCAAATTTGAGAGAGACGTTTTCTGGACTAGGGCCATATGCCAATAGCAAAAATCTGGTGGCAATCACTTTGGAAGCCAACAGAGTGTGTAGAGAATTGATTGCAATGGAGAAGGACAATGCCATTGCCTTGACTGTTCAACACTCCTCTGTTAATACTCAAGTTGTTGATTTTCGAGCTGCATTATTATCCCCACCAAAAAATGTTCAACAGGCAGGGAAAACTCGTAGTAATGCCAAGGCTTTGCCGGTTCCCCTTAGGGCAAAATCGTTGTTTAAAGGCAGTTGCCGGAGGCGTCCTTCCAAACCTTCCAAATGATAGTTGCTGTTTGGAATGTTAGAGGCATCAACAAGCCTCTTAAAAGGAAGAGAATTGCTGGTTTTGTTCGCCAGAATCATGTTTCGTTTTTTGGGCTGTTGGAAACACGTGTTGCTCCGTTGAAATTTGATCGCATCATCAAAGGTATTTTCCCAAGTGAACAAGTTTTTGTGGATTATTCTATCATTAGAAGTGGTTGCATCATCTTGGTTTGGAACTCTAACAAAGTGGACTGTTCAATTTTGGATGTTTCACCTCAGTGTATTCACTGCCAGCTTCATTGTAAAATTTTGAACAAGACTTTCTTTTGCTCAATAATCTATGGTTTGTACTCAGTTGTTGAAAGAAGAGAGTTATGGCAGAAATTACAGACTTTATCTCCTCCATCTGGACTGCCGTGGCTCGTGAGTGGAGACTTCAATACAGTTTTAGATCCGAGTGAAAAGCTCGGTGGAATCGTGCCCACATCTCACCAAAGACCCTTTTGAATGCTGTGCCAATCTTAACCTTACTGATGCACCTAGTTTTGGTAATCGCTTCACTTGGACAAATGGAAGGGTTAAAGCTAAGCTGGATAGAGTTCTTATTGACCATTCTTGGCTTAATGGTTCCTTTAGCTGTTGTGTGGAGTTCAAAGAGTTCAATAGTATTTCTGATCACTGTCCTATGCTCATCAAACTCTTCAATAACAGTGAGACTGTCAATAGACCGTTTAAATTTTTCAATATGTGGATCTCTCACCCAGTCACCCCAAGTTTAAGCAGATTGTGATGGATGGTTGGCGCACCTATGTCAATGGGACAAGACAATATTGTTTTGCCATGCACCTTAAAGCTCTCAAAGCCCCTTTTAAAAGATCGAACAGAGACGATTTTGGCCACATTTCTGAGAAGGCAGCCCGTGCTAATGAGGAGTACAGTGAGTTCGTGCAACAGTTAGATGTGGTTTCTGCTACTGATTATGACCGGTCTAAGCTCAAATCATTGAAAGAGCGGGCATGCTTCCTGTCCGAGGCTGAAAGGCAATTCTTCAATCAAAAATTGAAAATTAAAAATCTGATAGATGGTGACAAGGGCACAAAGTACTTTTATGATTTGATCAATAAAGCTAACAGGGACAAGAGCATCACTTGTATTCTAGATCAATCTGGACAGCCAACTACCTCCCTTACTCAAGTGGGTGAGCTTTTTGTTAATCACTTCAAAGACTTGTTGGGGTTCTACTTGTCCCCGCTCTCCCTGCAATGAAGATATCCTGAGGAATGGCCCCACTATTTCTGTCCAACAACAATCTGTTTTGTTACATGCTATCGACACCCAGGAAATTAAGGATGCTCTGTTTGGTATTAATGATCTGAGAGCTCCTGGGTCTGATGGTTTTTCAGCCGCTTTCTATAAGAAGAATTGGGACATAATCGGGGATGATCTTATTGAAGCTGTGCAAGAATTCTTTGTGTCTGGGCAGATCCTTAAACAGATCAATTACACCACCATTGCTCTCATTCCCAAATCGCACCATGCCCAAAATGTTGGAGATTTTAGACCCATTTCTTGCTGCAATGTATTTTATAAAGTAATATCAAAGGTCTTGGCAGCAAGACTCAGCAGCATTCTTCCGTCCATAATTGATAAAGCTCAAGCAGCTTTTGTTGAGGGTAGAAATATGTCAGACAACATTTTCCTAGCTCAAGAATTGATACGGGGCTACGCTAGGAAGAGAATTTCTCCCAGGTGCATGCTCATGGTGGATCTTAGGAAGGCATACGACACGATCAGCTGGGATTTCATTGAGGAAGTACTGACTGGTTTAAACTTTCCTCAGCAGTTCATTCACTGGGTTCTGCAGTGTATAACAACTACCTCCTTTTCAATCTCCATTAATGGTGGGCTTTATGGGAATTTCAAAGGAGAAAGGGGTTTACGGCAAGGAGACCCAATCTCCCCGTTGATCTTTGCATGCTGTATTGAATATCTGTCAAGAAGTCTTAAAGATTTGGTCAGAGTTCCGTGGTTTGCTTATCATCCTATGTGCTCCACTGACAAGATCACTCATCTTGCTTTTGCCGACGATCTAATGTTATTCTGTAGAGGGGATCCACCGTCTGTCAAAGTTCTTCTTGATGCTCTTAAGCACCTTCAAGATACCTCGGGTCTCACGGTCAACATAGATAAATCTAATGTCTTTGCTGCAGGTATACAAGGTGATGTGCTTGATTTCATTGAGTTCCCAAAAGGTGCTTTTCCGGTCAGATATTTAGGGATCCCGCTGGATGCGAGCAGACTCAAAGCATCTAAGTTCTCCCCTCTCATCTCTGCTGTGTCTAAGAAACTTGATGCTTGGAGAGGGAAAAACACCACCTTTGCTGGAAGGCTTGAGCTACTGACTTCTGTGATTCAAGGGACCATTTGCTTTTGGTTGCAAAATTTCTCTCTTCCCCACTGTATTATTGATCAACTAACAATTTTATGCAGGAATTTTCTTTGGGGAGGAAAGGCTGCTCCAGTTGCTTGGTATAAACTTTGCTGCCCAAAAGCTGAAGGGGGTCTTGGTCTCCATAACCTTGTGGTCTGGAACAAAGCTTTCTTGACCAAGATCCTTTGGGATTTCCACTCCAAAAGAGACTCCCTCTGGATAAAATGGGTTCATAGTTTTTATCTTAAGTCTGGAGATCTTTGGGACTGGGTTCCAAAGCAAAGGGACTCCCCCCTTTTTAAAGCAGTATATGCTGCTAAATGCTTGCTTGTGGATAGGGTTGGAAGTGATCACCTTGCTAGACTTTTCCTGTTATCTGCTTTTAAAAACAACAAGTTCCAGATTTCTGCTGTTTATGAGTTGTTGAGGCCCAAGGCCATTGAGGCCGTGTGCTGGAAATTTACATGGAAATCTTGTATTCCACGAAAGTTCTCCTTCATTTTGTGGCTTGCGCTGAAAAATAGGTTGTTCACTAGGGATAGATTGTTTCTCTATGATTTTGAAGCCGAATGCCCCTTCTGTGTTGGGCAATTTGAATCGGTTCACCATCTCTTCTTTAGATGCCCTTTCTCTTTGCAGGTTTGGAATAAAGTAAGGGAGATCATTGGTTTTTCAAAAGCAACCCTTGCCATCCGTAGCTCAATCAAATGGATCCGGAGACTTCACAGTGGTTCCCGTTTGCAATCCAAAGGTGCAGCTATTGCCTTAGCCTGCACAGTTTATCATGTTTGGAGACACAGGAATGCTGTTGTGCATGATGATGCCAAGATCAATTTGAACAACCTGGTCTCTTGTATTGCTTCAGACTGTTTCCGTGTGGTTTTTGCCCTGGCCCGTTAAAAAAAAAACAAAACAAAACAAAATATCAAAAAAAAAAAAAAGGATTTTTTTTTTTTTTGCTTCTTTCAGCTCTTGTGGTCTTTACTTTCTGCTTGCTTAGGATCTTGCCATCTTGATCTTAGCTTTCTTCTCTTGTGTTGTTTTCCATTGCTTTTGGTCGGTTTTAGTTTCAGCCTAAAATCTGTATGAGTTTCAGTTTTCTGCTCTTTGCTTCGTTCTTGAGTTACCAACCTAGTTGGGACCTCATCTTTCTTTACTTAGCTCTTTCTTTCTTCCTTTCTTTGAAGTGTTTCCAGCTTCTTGGGTCTTTCCCTTGTAGGCAGTTTCAGGGTCTGTTTTGCTCTTGTCCTTGAAAAAAAATTAAAAAAATTCTGTTGTTTCTTCTTTCTTTCCTTTCTGTTGGGCTCCTTGCCTTTGGGAGTTGTTGATCCCTACTTTAGCCTTGCTTTTCTTTGTTCTCCTTCCTCTTTTCTTTTAATTTTTTTCCTTTAGCCCCGGTTTCTCTTGCTTTTGTCTTTGTTGTTTTTTTTCGGGGTTTGCACCATGGTCTTGTATCCACTGCTCTTTTACTGCTGTTCAAGTGCCTTTGGCAGCCTAGTATTGTTTAGCTATCTTTTGGTTTTCATTGGTTTTTGATTGGTACCTTGCTGGATTCCGGGGTATGCCCCGTGTACTTGTAATCATCCCGTTCTTGCAGGTACGCGTCCTGCTTTCCAGCCGTGATGGACATTCCAGGCAGTACTTTCAGTTGTTCTTATCAGGCATCCATAAGGAATGCGCCATTATCTTTGCTTGTCTTTTGATCTTTGGCCTGTTTGATCATAGTTTAGGTTAGATGATATCACTTTTGAGAACCATATCAGTAGCTTTGTATTTGTTTTCATTTTTTCTGGTTTCTGTATTCCTTGCGTTTTTGTGGGCTCTAACTCTAGGATGATCATCTATATCTCTTCCACCTTGGGATTGAAATAGACATCATCCTTCTTTATCTATTGTTAGACCCATGCCTAGGATGGTTGTAGTCTTATGGTTGTGCTTGCTACTTCTTTGTTAGTTCTGGCTTTGCGCCCTGTGCGGCCTTGTATTTCCCAGGGTATGCCCTGTGTATTTGTATTGGTTTTCGGGTGTATAATACACATTTACATTTATTCAAAAAAAAAAAAAAAAAAAAAAAGTGAAGAAGAAAGAGTCCAAATCCAAAGGCTAGATTTTTATTTTATTGAAATTCAGATAAATGCAAGTGCAGAACAATCCAAAAACCCAGTCAGCGAAGCTAAAAGTCCAAGTAAACTCCATTTGCTAATTCTATGCGCCATTAAAACCCTAAACTCACTGCTCGATAACCAATGCCGATACATACACAGACACAGAAATTGAGATTACAAAATTACAAACAAGCGGGCAATCACACGAATAAGAGAGAATGAAAATAGTGAGGCAGAGATCATACCGGGTGAAAGTGAAAGAACGCAACGAAAGCATCAGCGGGGAATTATCTTAATTTTCAGGAATTTGGAAAAGGGGAATTTTCGAAATTTGGTGGGGATATGGAGAGGTATATGGAGGGAGGGGGGAATCGCTTGATTCGCTTGGCGGTGTCATTGTGTCAACTGTTAACGAACGGTTTCTAGAGAGGGGCCAAAGAGGAAGAAACAAAGAGGACTCCACCGGAAATTGGAACTTCTTTTTAAAAAAAAAAATCATATAGACTCATCTACTATTAAACTTCTGTCGCTATCACATATATTGATGAGTACCCCATATTTTGTGATTCTTTTAAAATTTAATGACTTAATTATTTTTAAATTATGGTATGAGTAAGTGGTTTTTTTATTGGACATCATACACATGTCATACACTAGTCAAATAAATTTTAAAATTACATATATTTTTTTAGGTTGAGGACATCCAATTTACTAACAACGCAGTTGGAGAAATGTTCAATTCGACCACGCACTAGATGTATATGTTGATTATAAACATTCGCCTGTTACTTAAATATTTAGAGCCCATGATAAAGAATAATACGTTGATTGAATACTCTGTGAAGATCGTCTCATGACATTATTGTGATATCCCGTTATTTAAAAAAATATTATTTTAGTACAAATACTCTCAGAATATAATTATTTTCACAATCACAAATATTTTAGCATTAATGCTTTCAAAACAAATTACTTTGCTACGAAATTTAATTAAATTAATCAACATTTCAAGTAATTTTTTCATAAAATTTAAATTCAATTCATTCTCAAATCATTTTTAATAAACTAAATCAGGTGTTAAATTGTTTATCAGGAACATAATTCTCAATTTTTTTTTTTATTTCATTGCAATTTTAATCATGTCACATTGCATTTTTAATCTTTAAATTATAGACATATAAAAATAATTACTTAAATTCGGTACTTTTAGTCTTTCTTTTTCAGAATATCCTCATTTGGTCATAATATTATTGTGGCAAGATCATTTGTGGTCCTCCATTAACAAAATTGCTTAAATTCGGTAAAATTCAATAATATTTAGGTCTTCAACTGTGAATACTTTTTAAAAATAAAAATACAAATATAGCATGTCAACCTAATTTGTATAAAAAAAATTGAAATGTCATTATATTTAATGACATTTTAACATTTTTTTACGGAAGACAAAAAATATTATGCTACAATAATACTAAAACCAAATGAGGATGTTCTGAAAAAACAATGACTACAAGTGAATTGTCACTTATAAATTTAGAAAAAAAAAAAGAAGAAATTATATTGATATTTTACATTACACACTTGAAAACAAATAAATACAAATCATATATATCATTATTTATTTTTAGCATATTAGTAAGTACTAGTATCATATAACGTTGTCATCAATTAACCAACTCATGCCAAATCATTGAAAAAAATGTTAAAATTTAAGGTTTTTGGGGGGAGGGTACAAATAAAAACAATGCCAATAAATAAATGGGTTTAGAAGAAAAATTGATTTAAAATATGTGAAACTTTTTTCACGTGTATTGAGGAAAAGAAATGCACCTTCCTCCATAACCACAAGGCAATATAGGTCTGTCCAATATATTAAATGAGGTTGTGTTTCATAAGGTAGTTGAGATTATTAGTTTGGCTGAAAAATCACATAAATGGAAAAAAAGACTTCTTAAAAGTATTTTGATTTTTATATGTACTTCATTATTTTAAACCACTAGATTTCTATCCTATTTGTTTGATAAGGAAAAATCATTTGTTTTTATCGATATTGCTAACTCCAACATTAACTAAATTTTGCACAATATTTTTAAACGTCTTTTGAGGATTGAATTCAGTATGAAAATTTATATTGTGGCTAATTTATTTGTGTTGATATTTTGCACAATATTTGTGTTGTATCTTAAAAACATAATAACAAAAATTTTAAAGTTAAACATCACATTTAATTAATTTTGAAGTTGAGAATTCAAAGTGATGAAAAAATAAAATAAGTAAAGTGACTAAAATTGGAATAATAAGTTCATTCCAAAGTTACAACTTATCACAAAGGCCTTTTTTGCAATCAACATTTAGCGAATTACGTTAGTGGTTAATGGATAGCGAATTGTATTAGTAGGTTTAACCAACAAATTTCATTAGCGATTTGTAAAGAGATGTTTGATAAAATCACCTGTTTACAATTAGCGGTTAACATATAAAAGGACTTATAAAGACATTCATGTTATTATTAATATTAATATTATGTAATAATAAAATAGAACTTATTATAATAATAATAATAATAAACATACAATCTCGATATAATAGCATGGCAAATTAATGATATGAATATTTAAGGAATACAATATTCCTTTATTGTTATTATATTAAAAAATTGCCAAACACCTTATGCAGTTATGCTCATGCTCAGTTGGTACTTTGTGGCGCTCTTCTTCAAAGAAGGTCACAAGATCCAATGAGTTACAATAGATAAAGAAAGTATATTAAATATATATTACCTTATAATAGAGTTGATAGTATTAAAAAATGTTTTAATAGCTAATAAATAAAAATTGTAACTTTACTGTAATATTTTATTTTCAACTATTATGAATTAATCAATTAGATCATGGAAATTTTTCAATTAAATTTTTATTTGAATAACGTTTTCTGTTAATAGTGACTTGTAATTTTTGTAGTTACTGACGTTATTGTTTACGAAAATTATACAATTAAGATTGGTATTTTTTACAATCACGTACGGTTTACATGATTATAGTGGTAGTGGTAATGGGTAGTACTAAAATTTTATCAATAATATTTTCTTTTTAGAGCAAGAGAAATTCGTTATGCATTTGACAAGTCCTGCCTTGTGATCTTAACCGACAAATGACCACGAGAAAATAAACTAGTTTAGGTTGCTTATAACTTACCGATTCACACCAATAAGATTAATAAACTGCTTTATTTAGTTGAGAGTACGTCGAACTTCTAATATCGTGGTTACTAAGCTAATAGTATATTCAACTTGACTAGAGTTGTCTCCTATTATCAATAATATTTGATATACTCATATATATATATATATAGGCAGAATAATGTGTGAGAATTGAACTTGTATTTTGATGTGACCTTTAAATTGAACCACGTAAAATTACAAAGTGCATTTTATGATATGTAAAAATGTAATTAAAAATAAAATTCAAAAATTAAAATTCTAAAGGTTCAGAACACTTGTGTACACTATGATAATTAAAATTATAACTAAAGATAAACACAAAAAATTACTACGTATAAAAGTGCACAATAAAAATTTTAAATGTGCAATATAATTAGTACGTAAATATGCAGTATAAAAATCTAAAAGATGTACTTCAAAATCGTTATAGGTACACAAATTCACACGTCTTATTAACACGGATTTTTATAACTATAAAAATTGCCTGAAAGAATTTTAAGTGGGATATTTATGGTTCCACCTCGCACGTGAAGTGTCGACCGACAAAATTTTAAGGCAGCATATATTGTTAGGTAGGTTTCAAGAGCTAAAGGATATTAATTAAAAGTTATGGTAAGAAATATACAGAAGAGGAAGGTGCACCCACATGCTGTCCATACCAATACTTAAATGTGTCCCAATGCAACTTTTTCTTTTGAAACCCATAATTTGATGCAATTTGAATTGTCTTCTTCCTTTTGGATTCTTTCCAATATCTATCCTAAACCCAAAATAAAAGAGTATATTACATATGCAACAAATCTTAATTGAATTGAAGAGAATAAACAAATAAATGTAATATAACACTTAGTTGTATTCGGTACTTGATTCTTTTGCAATAATAATATTCATTTTGTTATTTTTTAAAAAGTTTAATATTACTTGATTGAATATAATTTATTGGAGGCAAATTACGCATATATAAATAAAATTATTAAACGCAAAGAAAAAATAAAGTTTAAAAGTTATTTACAATATAATATGTGTTAAGAAAAGAGAAAATTTATTTTGACAATCAAGTGAATGGCTCCATTTCTTTTGTTTCCTTAATTGGTTTATGCATTTAAACCATCATCAGATTTTTAAAAATGTTAACCAGCAGCTTAAATTTATTAATAATATATTAGTATGTTATATTTGATCATGGACTCATGCATGGATGCTTGACATGTATGTTAATTGATAAAGGTTTTGACACGAACTTTGGAAGACGTACTGTATTTGTTGTCAAGGTGTTCGTGTGTCAAATTAATGAAATCCTGAATTTGTGCTAGTTATTGATTTGAGTCAATGTGTACGGATAACAGCTATAATCTTGTTTAAATAATTTGAGTACTGTACGTAAGTTCGTCATATCAATAATTAACTCTCACCTACTGCTAAATAATGATTTTATGTCAGATGATCTAAACGTGTAAGGGTACGTGATCGAGACAGTCTTAATATATAGAGTCACTATTGTTTTTTTGTCTTGCGTATATTTTAAAGGCAAATTTTACTGTGGATTATAATCTAATACAGTGTCGTTTATTTTAATGAAAAGAAATGACATCCGTTACATCCAACTAATCTTGTTTTTATGACCTATTTAATTTTATTACAACACAATTACTAAAGTGTCATTTTAATTCAACTACAGATTCATTTGACAATATACACTCAATATGTTGTGAGACTTATTATTGAATTTCATTTTATATACACTGTATAGCTAGTAGTTTAA
>CP025659.1:5180807-5223307 GCA_003576665.1 Ipomoea trifida | reverse complement strand
TACCGTTTAATATTTTCTATCCATTTTAGCAAAATAAATGTATTATTCTTTAAATCAATAAATCAAGAATGTTGTTATGTTTTACCGACAGTCAATAAATCAATTCGAATGTATAATTTAATCTATAAATTATTTCAATTGGCCTTTAAACAAAATTTGTGATGTTATCCAAATGAAGACTTGAGAGAATTTCATACATCATTATTAATAAAGTATATACTATTATAGTATTATATAAGTCAATTAGGCATGCATGAGATCAGAGATGACTCCTTTATTGCATGCATGACACGTGTGATTATTTGGTACCATATATATTTTTAAATGCGTAATTGTACTTTTAATAATCTATCTATATATAAAAACAATATCCTCCTCCCAGACTTTCCCGCCCAAAGTTAGTGGTATTTTGGTAAAATCAACTATTTTATTTATTTATTATTATATTAATTTATTAATCTATTTATTATTATATAATTGGTGATATATATTTGTAATCTGTAAAGGAATATAAGGAAATGAATAAGTAAGGAATATATAAGGAAAAGATCAGAATCATTTTAGGAAATGTTAGTCTACACGTTAATCTTTTAAGGAAGATTTTGCATTAAAATAAAAAGAATAGAATCAGTTACTAATAATTTAGCCTTATTTTACTATTAATCTTTAAAGAAGATTTTGCATAAAAATGGAATAAAATTGGTTATTAATAATTTAGCCACAAAATCATCGTTATTTCTTCAAATAATAATGCTCCATAACCAACCATCTAATCTGCACTATAAATACGCTTATAATCCTGAATTATTCTACCATCTATTATTTTCTATTATTCTCTGCTATTTCTTCTTATTGTTCACTAACTAATGAAGTTTGTTTCCGTCTCTCTCCCAGACTTATCCCCAAGATGAGGAAAAGCTCATGGAAAAGCTCAAGGAATATCAACGCTTCGCGGTCAACTAACAAATACTTGAGGGCTTATTCCACAACTCCCATGTAAATTTCTCCTAATTGTTATTCTAATAATTTAATTATATTTAGAATCTAGGTACCTATACCTCTTTCCAAATAATTTTCTGCAGTAAACAAGTATTCCATTTTTCCAGTTTTTCTATTTCTCTAATTTTCTATTTCTCTAGAAAGATTACTCATTTCTCTCCAAGCATCAAATAGCCACGACATTAGCACTTGTGCTTTTACAAAAAAGGAAATTCACACAAAAGAAATGCAATTACTGACCAACAAGATGATAAAGAAAAGGAAAATGAACACAACCTAATATTGGGAATATGGCTTGAGAAGATTGGGACGATCTCTATACATGAGGAATATATGAAACCTTTTGAGATTTTGAGTAAAAACCTGAAGTTTGCTGAAGGAGTTCCAATGGTTAAATCATCAAAAGCCCTAAAAGATGTTCAACCTGAACTTGAGAAATTAAGACAAAAGTCAATATCAAAGGTATTTTATGTTTTGCAGGCTATGAGAATGTAATTTTGTATGATGTGGTATCATTTTCTATTTTGAAGTTTTATTATAAGGTTAAAACAGCTAAAATCTCACTACATGAGGGGGGAAAAATGCAGGGAAAGGAAAGAAAAGAAAAAAACACAGGGAATAATAAATTTCACCCATAGACTCATTGAGACTACTCTCACATATCCTCAGGGAACTGATGAAATCCAAATTATTCAAAATGAACATAAAGAAATTATTCACGACCGACGACCGAGTGGGCGAGAGTTGAAGCCAGCGACTGGACCACTGTTGTCTCCGTGTCTTTGGCGTCTGCTGGGTGGTGGGCGGTGGCGAGGCAGAGCATAGAACCCAACTACATGTGAAATGTGAAATGTGAGATGGCAACAAATAGAAAATTAAAAATAAATTATATAATTATATATAAAGTATAAATTTTTGGCAATGGAGGCTGGAAAGAAATGAATATGCTACCAAATTGAGGGAGGAGCGAAATTGATTTTTCAGATTGAGTGAGGGGGTACAATCATGGTAGAGGTGGGTAAATTATGCTATGGACCTGATACCGTAAGGTGAATGTTCACAATTTTAGAACTCTATGTTTACAATTAAAAAAAAATTAAATGTATTTTTTTAAAAAAATGTTAATAATAAATTAACTTATTCAATGCAGATTTTTTTATTCCAATCTATATAGTTTTCATCTGATTACCATATTATTTACAAACATCATTATTTTACTCTAAGAAATCTAACTATAACGCGTTAAAAAATTAACCAAATTAATTACACAGATAAAACCCTAATGATCAATAAAGTATAACCTAAAGAACTAAAATTTAACATGTTTAGGTAGAATTATAGCTCTTAACACATTCTTAACCAAAGGTCAAGGGTTCGATCATTGGCTTTGGGTATGGAGCAACTTTAAATCTTCGGGTCAACTATCTCACCCAATAGAGCTGCCTACAATCTAGCGAGGAGATTAGTCACTGTGTTCAACAGTAGAAACCCTGAGCTACACCCAAAAAAATAAAAGCTCTTAACACATTATACAGCCCAATTGTTAAGCAAAAATACACAACAAATAAAACATGCCCACAAATCAAATATTCATGAAATAAATTTAATCTATACACTTAAAAAAACAGAGTTAATCTATACATACCTGCTTTAGAAATATCTTATTATCCATTAAGTACTAAGGTCCTAGATATTTTATTCAAGTAATTCTGAAATAAAGCACTAAAAAGCTATAATTCTAGATAATTTACTACATTAGTGATGTAAAATAAGTATAAAAATGTATAATAACAATATATAATATACTACCAATGTCGTCTACAAAAAAAGTTTTCAATAATGCGTAATTCATCAAAACAGTTACATTGATATACTATTATGTTTTCTTTTTATACAAAGATGACAAAATTGCTATATATTTACTTAGAAAATATATCATCCGTATGAATAATTTCTATAAATAAGTTGCTAGACAACGAGATAATTAGCCCAATTAATACAAATCATAAACATTGATATATAAAATGTCTAAAATTTCAGCACCGGATGCATATATATACACATTGGCTATTAATTGGGCAATTATTTGCTTAAATTCAAGCAATGATAACATCATAAAACATAATCGATCAAACTCAATTCTTTAATTACACTATATAATATTCGATATTATAATTTACATAATTGTATATCGATCTAAATATTCTTAACATATTATAACAAATCCATACCGTGCAACGCACGGGCGGAAATACTAGTACTAATAATGATAATGATGACAACATTTCTTGATATCTTACCCAATCATAAAATAAGCAGAGTTTTTTTTTTAATACATTAAATAACATATAAAATTTTATATTGGTTAAATTCATTAAGACAAAAAACTCGAGATAATATATGAAAACTACTACAACATGTTCACAAAATATTGGTCAAATGTGACTTTTAAGGGTCCAGACAAGTTAGAATGCTACTATAATATATATATATATATATATATATATATATATATATATATATATATATATATATATATATATGAAAAGAATTGCTGAGTTATCTTGTGGAATATTTGACTTCAATTAAACAAAACCAAAAAAAAAAAAAAGGTTTGATGGAGATACGCCTTCTAACCAAGCCATTAGATTTGGACTAATATTCTGCTAATTAACAACATGAATCATTCATTCCTTCTCACAACCGCCCAACAACTTTAAATATAAGCAAAATGCATCCTTGTTCCTATCAACAAATTGACCCATATATATATATATATATATATATATATATATATATATATATATATATATATATATATATATATATATATATATATATATATAAATATAAATTCAGGTGTGGTCGTGCTATCCCGTGCTGCCGTGCGGTCACACATCACTCAATGTTACGAAATACACCACAATGAAACACACCACATTGCATATTTATGTGGTGTGTTTCTTAACATTGAGTGGTGTATTTAATAACATTGAGTGGTGTGAACCGCACGACCGCACGAGAGAGCACGGTCGCACCTGATCATGACTATATATATATATATATATAGGTGTGGGGTAAAATTAGGTTGGCGCAGTGATTTACCAAAATAGTTTTGAGACGAGAGTTTTTGTTTTTTTTTTTAACCCCCAATGTTGACAAGATTATGGGGAATGAATTCAAAGGGCTAAAAATATAAAAGTTTATAAGAATTTTATCAAATGTTAAATTGCGTAAGTTATTATTAAGATATCTTATTGGACCTGATTTATCTCAGATACACCTTTAAATAATAATTATGTATGTTTTTGTCATTCAAAATTTTTATTAGGTAAGTTAATAATAGGGAAAATGACATTTTTTCTCCCTATGTTATATGCTTATAGCACTTTTCCCCCCTGTGTTATTAAAGTGGCAGTTTCCCCCCTCAGTTATTTTAAAAGTGGTAGTTTTCTCCCTTGTAATGTTAAATTGACATTTTTGTCCTTAAAATAACTATTTCATTTATTTTTATTCTCCAATCAATTGTTACTAATATGTATGGAAGGTCACGGTTCGATACGAACCTAATCGAACACTGTAGCAATTGAACTTAAATAGTATAGACGGTTACGGTTACAATTCAGAATCGAAAAAATAAAATAAAATAATTGTTAAATTTAGACTATTTTTAAATAAGAAATAAAATTATAAAAATAAATACGTAGTAAATAAATACATAAGTTTTTATTGGCGGTTTAAAATCGAAATTAGAACCGAACCGTACCGATTTATCAAAATAAGTGTTTGATTATTTTCACTATATATGACTGTGGTTAAGTTCCGGTTCACGGTTCAACAATTATTTAATTTTAAATTTTTCGGTTCTGAATCGTAACCAGAACCGTCCATACTATTTCGATATGATTGTTACAGTGTTTGGTTAGGTTCGAACCGAATCGTGATCATCCATACATATAAATAATAATTTGTTGGAGAAGAAAAATAAATGAAATAATTATTTTTAAGGGTAACAATGACAATTTAACATTTCAGGGGGGGAAAGTGTCACTTTAATAACACATGGGGAAAAAGTGCTATATGCACATAACATGGGGAAAAAGTGTCATTTTCCCTTAATAATAACACGTTATTTTTGTTATTTTAAAATTTAATTGTTTAAAATGGTTAATAAGTGGATGATTGGAGACAAGAGAGGCATTATGTTAAAAAGAACTTGAGACAGTTTTTTTTTTAAAGGTAAACTCAAATTGGTCTAGCTTTGGCAGGGTTAATTATGCAAAATAAAGTGGTAATAATAATAATCCATTTGCACGTGAATTGGGAAGAAAGAAAATGGTAGAAAAGAAATATTCATGGCTGCTGGCTGATACTAAGCAACCCCAAGGTGGGGCAATAGAAAAAGAGCCATCAAGCTTAGAACAACAACAGGGCACATTTCTTCTTCTACTACTTCTTCTTCTCTTCCTTCCTCGCACCTGAATTCTGGTATGTGATATTGAAAACCAAACTACTCTTGTTCTAACACTCAGCCGCTTAACCAATCGACGGTTAAGGCAATTCGCTGCCTGCAAATTGCAATGCTCCCCTCTCCTTATATTGCCCTTTCTTCCACGTGAAATTCGGTGGAGGGATTTGAGCGCTTCTTTGTGAACCCAGCAGGAGCAGGATAATGACCCAGTTTCAATCTATCCTCGCCGCCGGAGAAGGAGGTCGCACCGTGGTGGTGGGCGTTAATCTGGATGGTCAGAGCAGGGAGCTCCTCACTTGGGCACTCGTCAAAGTTGCGCAAACTGGTGACCGCGTCGTTGCTCTTCACGTTCTCAACAACAACGGTACAATTCCGGAACCTCTTATGCATTTATTTATTTATTTCAATTCAATTCAATCCGCGAATTGGAGGATCAACAATTTTTTTTTTCTTAATGGAAGTGTTTGTAAAATGGGTGTTATTTGCACAGAAATTGTGGATCGGGAGGGCAAATCATCTCTGTTGTCGTTGGTGAAAGCATTTGACTCTATTCTTGCTGTTTATGAAGGCTTTTGTAACCTCAAACAGGTTGGTTGGTTTATTTCTTTAAATTTCTTCATGTTTGCAACATTTCAAGTGTTAATGTTGTTGAATTTTGGCTGGAAAAATTGTCGGTGGATCTGATTAACCCGGTGACTAATCTCCTACCCACCACCATACCCCACCTCTCCATCTATTCCGTATTTTATTAGAATATCTTTCTATTTGGATGCTGATAAATATGGAAATTATCTAGCCTTAGTAGCATTTACTTTGCTTTCCAAGAATTAGAAACAAAACTTACCTTATTCATACTTTTTTAATTGATGGTAAATGAGGCAAGGAATTGAAATTTTGCTGCTAATGTGAAAACAGGTGGATCTCAAACTTAAGATATGTCGAGGTTCATCAATCCGGAAAATTCTTGTTCGTGAAGCAAATGCTTACCTAGCAAATGACCTTATTGTTGGGACAGCACGGAATCATCTTACAATCCGATCATCAGCTTCTGTTGCAAAGTACTGTGCTAAAAAATTGCCAAGTGATTGCTCAGTCTTGGCTGTTAATAATGGCAAAGTGGTCTTCCATCGAGAGGCATCAAGATCATCTCAGTTCACTACAAAAGGTCTGTCCTTTTAGATGTTAATTTTGTTTGAGGTTATGCTTGAATTCTTTCTGGAACCTTACTATTTTCATCTTTGAATGTATGTATGCATGTAGAAATTGAACTTCAGCAAAGGAATGGTTTGCTTAGTGCAATCCAGAGGACATTAAGCAAGAACTCAAAGGTATTAAATGGCAGCGATGGTACTAATGATCAAAGTGCTCATGAGACCTTGGGGGAGGCATTATTGAAATCTGGTAATGTTTGTGCCGAGAATGCTGCACTCAAACAGAATTGTTCAATTTGTTCACCGGATTATTTGCCTGATAGTTCTTGTACCCAATCATCAACTGATGAGCCTTCAAGTGATAGCAATGATGAAAGCTTTATGGCTTTAGTACCAGTGAAGAAGCTAGAGGCTGCTTCTACTTCAATCTCACAGTTGATAAAAGAACTGCCTGAAGTTAGACCGGGTTGGCCTCTGCTTCACCGTGCTGTTTTCTCAAACAGACAAGCTACAGATGGCCCCTCTGTGCAGCAGATCTCTGTTGTCCAGTGGGCACTGCGCTTGCCAAGTAGACATCCTTTGTCCGTTGAAGACCTGGACAAGAAATTAGGAGTCTCCTCCAGTAATGACAAAAATAATGCTTTCAAACTAGATGGAGAAAGCGGTGCCATTGTCCCTTTTAGCAATGAGAACATTTCTCATCTATCCTCTCCAGAGAAGTCAGGCTCAATACCTGAAGAGTTAGTGTGTCTTCACGAGAAATATGCAGCAACTTGTAGATTGTTCAAGTACCAGGAACTTGTTTCAGCAACTCTGGATTTCTCTTCAGGTTTAGTATTTTACAGCTTTAATGCAAGGTGGTTTGGTTTTATTTAAGTGGATATATGTACTTCTTGTTGATGCACACATACTTTTTGAATTTCAGATAATGTCATAGGTAAAGGAGGGAGCAGTAAGGTTTATAAAGGTTGCCTTCCTGATGGCAAAGAGCTTGCTGTAAAGATTTTAAAACCATCTGAAGATGCACTGAGAGAGTTTGTTTTAGAAATCGAGATCATTACTGCTTTACATCACAGAAACATCATCTCACTCTTCGGCTTCTGTTCTGAGGGCAACCATCTCCTCCTGGTTTATGATTTCCTATCAAGAGGAAGCCTTGAAGAGAACCTTCATGGTATGTTATACTCTTTATAAAATACTTTCTCCTGGAGTGGTCTGCTTGATTATTAATTTGATCCTTCTTTACATTACGTATCATTCACAAATTAGCTGGAGAACGAACCAGAATCATCATTTTCTAATTTTAACATGAAAATTCATGACTCAGGTACTAAGAAGGATCCACAAGAATTTGGCTGGAGTGAGAGATACAAGGTAGCTGTTGGTGTTGCTGAAGCACTGAACTATCTTCACAGCCAAGATGATCAACCTGTGATTCACCGTGATGTGAAATCATCAAATATACTGCTATCTGATGATTTTGAGCCACAGGTGAGAAACTTATGTTGGGCTTGGTCTTTCTTGTTACTCTCCCACTTTCTCCTGCCTCCCTTCTGTTTTCTTTCCCCAGTTGTAATATATATCATTTTTTTTCAGCTTTCTGACTTTGGACTTGCTAAATGGGCATCAACCACCTCATCTCACATAACATGCACTGATGTTGCTGGGACTTTTGGGTATATATCTTCAAATATCCTCTTCAAGCTTTCAGCAAAGCAAAGACTAAAAGTAGTTTGTCAAAAATTGAATGCTTCACTGTACGAAGCATATGTTAAAATGGAAAATATGCTGCATATATGACCTGATTGCTAATATAAAAGAACCGTCTTCAGTCTTCTAGAGTTTTTGCCCTAAGTGAGAAAAAAAAAGGATGGAATTCATTACCCCGCATATTCTTGCTCCTAATTATGGTTACTTTCTTTAATGTTGATGTAGTTACTTGGCTCCAGAATATTTCATGTATGGAAAAGTGAATGACAAGATTGATGTATATGCATTTGGAGTAGTACTTCTTGAACTTCTTTCTGGAAGAAAACCAATAAACAGTAACTACCCAAAAGGTCAGGAGAGCCTGGTTATGTGGGTATGTTCACAGCCTCTTGCTCTGTTCATTTTAAAGTTTCAACTTCTTTAGTCCTACTTGTTAAACCTGAATATGCACTTTCACAATTTACAGGCAAAACCAATTCTGAACAGTGGGAAGTATGCACAGTTGCTAGACCCAAGCTTGGGCTGTAATTATGATCGTGAGCAGGTAGAGAGGATGGTTCTTGCTGCTTCTCTGTGTGTTAGACGTGCTCCCCGAGCTCGGCCTCAAATGAGCCTTGTAAGTTATTTCCTAGCTACTTCCTTTATATTGTTGATTAGATTGAGATATGAATTCACAGCATTTATTTTCTGGCAGTGTACGTAGTAAGTTCATTACTGCAAGTTATATTAAATGTTACTCCGTAATAAGGTGACATTATCTTTTCTAGCCTTACAAAGCAACTACCTTTTGAATCATCTGCATGCAAGTTGGATCTTTTTTTCATATTATATTTTTTTGTCAGTCTATGCTGATTTACTATTCCAACATGTTATTAATCACTTGGCTCCTTTATGGAATAACATTTTTGGAAGAAAATATAATGAAAAACTAAGAGATGGTCAAAAACATTAGGTTTATATCCACAGGGCAAGCTAATTAGCCTAAACAGTGTTAAATTCAATTCCCTCATCCATCATTTGGTGGAGATAGTAAGTTAGTACTTTGGGTTGCAGATCGTGAAGCTGCTCCAAGGCGATGTTGAAACAACGAAATGGGCGAGGATGCAGGTGAACGGGTCAGAGGCCGGTTCCAATGCAAAGCTGCTACCAGCAGCAGCAGCAGCGAATAGTATGGAAGGTGCTGACACATTGGATGATGACACATTTTCGCATTCGAATATACAATCCCACCTCAACCTTGCATTGCTAGGGGTGGAAGAGGATTCTGTGTCGGTCAGCAGCATCGAGCAACATATCTCACTGGAGGATTATTTGCGAGGCAGGTGGAGCCGGTCATCAAGCCTCGACTGACTGACTGAATGCATGCATGGAAAAATAATCTCAAGTTAAGTTTTAGATCGATAGCCCGTGAGTTTTGTGTGCATTTAATTTGTTGTTTCCTTTTACCTAGCTAATTTCCAGCTTCATTTTGGTTAATGATGGGTGTTGGATGAGAGGTTGTTAGTGGTGTGCCCTCCTCCTTCCCTTCCCTTCCATGTGTTGTATGATTTGTGAAATATAGGTTCAGTTCAATTGTCATCATATTAGAACCAAGAACTGAACCCCACCTTGAAGTGTATAAAAAACACAATTAATTTTACTTTATTTTTGGTTTTAATAAATCTTTTTTTTTTTTTAATATAATGAATGATACGTATATATCATGCTATATTCGCATGTATCTTAGATTTCAGTATTGGTCTGTTGATTGTCGACGTTAAGGAACTAGCTACTCTTTTTGTAAACTTAAGCTTTCATTTTGTTTAACGATATATGCTAGCATAGCAGTCAGGGCCGGTTTTTTGATTTGCGGGGCCCTGTGCTAATAACTAAGTGAGGCCCTATCAAAGTATAAATAAACTGCGAATTGAATAAAAATTACAAAGAGAAAAATGCAAAAAAAACCTAATTTTGAACCAATATATTCACAAATAAATATACTAACTATTAGGCCAAGGCTGGACTAGGGGCCCCCAAAATATTGGGGCCCTGTGCGGTCGCACGTCTTGCACGCCCTAAAATCCGGCTCTGATAGCAGTCCACTTGATTACTAAGAAAGTTATTCTTTGTTAAATTGTATATAATGAAGTTTCATTTATTTTCTTGCTTTGTCTGTTGTATTTTGCTTTGATTTAATGAATTATTGACCCTTTTGCTTTCAAAAAATATAATAAAATAAAAGGGGTAATTTGGTCAAAATTTTTTTTAAAAATGTATAAACTAAAGATTTAAAAAAAAATTGGTCAAAATTATAAAAAAAAAAAAACTTTATTTTACCACTATTATTAATATAAGAAGTAATTTGGTAAAAAAAAATTTAAAAAATTGTATAAACTAAAAAAATTTTAAAAAAGTTTTGTCAAAGTTTTAAAAACATTTTCCACCACCATCTACTATATATATATATAAACATATTAGGTAAACCTCCAAATGATTATTAATTGTGAATACAAGATAAGCATTATTCCAAGACAAACGAGTCGCATCAAAAACATGACTATTGCGGTGAAACAGAATATTATATGCACATAATAATCTTAACCCATTAAGCCATAACCTAACTGTACTATTTATTATTTTTAGCCATTTATTAGCTTTTTGTGCCTCAGTTGAGCTCATCTATGACGTCATCACTAGTGTGTATACACATAAGTTTTACGGAGTATAATATAATAATGGAAAAATGACACTTTTTCCCCCTATATTATGTGCATATGACACTTTCCCCCTGTGTTATTAAAGTGGTAATTTTTTCCCCTGAAATGTTAAATTGACATTGTTACCCTTAAAAATAATTATTTCATTTATTTTTCTTCTCCAACAAATTATTATTTATATGTATGGATGATCACGATTCGGTTCGAACCTAACCAAACATTGTAGCAATCATACCGAAATAGTATGGACGATTCACGATTCTGGTTACGATTCAGTACCGAAAATTTTAAAATTAAATAATTGTTGAACCGTGAACTGGAACTTAACCACAGTCATATATGGTGAAAATGATCAAACACTTATTTTGATAAATCGGTACGGTTCGGTTCTAATTTCGATTTTGAATCGCCAATCAAAACTTATGTATTTATTTATTTATTTTTATAATTTTATTTCTTATTTAAAAATAGTCTAAATTTAACAATTATTTTATTTTATTTTTTCGGTTCTGAATCGTAACCGCAAACGTCTATACTATTTAAGTTCAATTGCTACATTGTTCGATTAGGTTCGTATCGAACCGTGATCTTCCATACATATTAGTAACAATTGATTGGAGAATAAAAATAAATGAAATAGTTATTTTTAAGGGCAAAAATGTCAATTTAACATTACAAGGGAGAAAACTACCACTTTTAAAATAACTGAGGGGGGAAACTGCCACTTTAATAACACAGGGGAAAAAACTGCTATAAGCATATAACATAGGGGGAAAAAATGTCATTTTCCCTATAATAATTATTGCATTACTTTAATTTGAATATTATATACATCTAATTTAATGTTTACAATAGAGCCAGTATTAGATTATAATACTTTATTAAGGGAAGGCAGCAATTGTCATGAGATTCCACAGGTTTACGCACACACACATATAATCTTTATTTTATAAAACATTTTTAAAAAAATTAATTTAGCATATTAGTAGTATATGCTCAACATAATTAGGATGAGAATCAAAACTAAAACATTTCTTATGAAATATAAGTGTGATATCATCATGCTACAAGATAAGTTGCATTTTTTTAAAGATTGATTTAACTTCATCTTTTATTAAGATATTTAATTTAGAACAAAAATTTGTATAAGACCGTTAGGTCTCAAATCGTGAAACAGGTGGATCATTGATTAATGATGTTAAAGATTCGATCCATTAATCAAAAACCTGACCCGTATCACGATTGAGACACGTGAGACGGTCTCACACAAGTGTTACCTTTAGTTTAGTAATTGTTTGAGTAATTTGGTCAATTTATCTTTTTTTTTTGGATTAATATTTAATGCACCGCCGGTGGATACTATACACCCACGGTGAAGGAAAGAAAATGTCACATCATTAAAAATAAAAAGGTAATATTGATCGGGTCTTTTCTTACAAAATATTTATTACTTTCTAAATTATTATGTATTCAATTAAAAAACTCTTTATTCCTAATTAACAAAATCTATATAATTTCATAAACATATTTATTACTTATTACATGTCTAATTTTCAAAATATATTTATTACTTATATAATATTTAAACGGTTCATTCATATAACAAAAATGATCTACCATAAACATTATTTAATTTCTAGTACAATAATAATGAATGAATTGATTATCATTCTCAACTAGAAGCATCACTCACACGGTACATTGCTACTTTATATCTATTTTATTCAGTATATATAACTTTCCAAATTATTATATTTGTAAAATATATTACTTTTAAAATTATTATATTTATAATTAAAAAAATTCTTTATTTTTAATTAACAAAAACTATCTAATTTCTTATATCTATCTAAACCCCTAAATCTATTTAACCCCTAAACTCCTAAATTTAATTACAACTTTAGTCACTATTAAAAACAATTGTAACATAATGTAATACTACGTAATTTTTTAGATGTACCCAGAGTTTTTATCGTCAGACACAGTGACTAATCTCTTCACTGAATTGTATGCACCTCTAATAAATGAAATAGCTGACCTGAAGATTTAATGCATAAAAAAACACTTACAAGTTACAACACGTATTAGAGCTTAACAACAAAAATTGCAAAACCACGCCAAAAAGCTCCCGGGCAACAAAAAATAAAAGTTCCAAATCAAAAAATAAAAATAAATAATGCAATCAATCTTGATATATCATAATCAGAGGTTAAGCTTGAAACAAAATTACGTCTTTGAGTTACAAGCCATTGGGTATGTCAACAATTGGGTTTTCAATTCCATTAAATAGTTGGCCTGGAGTTTATGTATAATATGTTTCATTTATTTATTTATTTATTTTTTTTTCTAATAATATGTTTCATTTATTAGAATTTGTTTTGTAATTTACAAATTTGATAATTTTACATTATTGGATATTGTTGTGTAGAATAATAAATATGTTTTGAAAATTAGATAGATAATAAGTAATAAATATGTTTAGAAAATTAGATAGATTTTGTTAATTAGAAACAAAGAGTTTCTTAATAAAATACATAATAATTTAAAAAGTAATAAATATTTTGCAACAAAGAACCCGCTCAATATTTTTTTTTATTTAATAATGTGGCATCTTCTCCTTTACCTCTGGTGTATAGCATCTATACACGAGCAGCGCATCAAATATTAATCCTTAATTTTTTGTGTTAATATTAAAAGCATAACAATTGCCAAGGACCTTGTGGTCTAGTATGACTAGTATGACTAGTTGGGTTAATAAAACTGATTAGTTGGGTTAATTGAATTGAAATGAAACTGTAGTAATTGTGTTAAAATAAAACTGAGTGTATATAAAATGAAACTGAATAACAGTTTCACATATTTGAGTGTATAAAGCGTTGAATAAAATTGCCGTGTATATTAAGTTAAGGTTGTATCGTTAAAAAGAAAAATCTAAAATTATATACTTGCCCCAACTTTTTCTTATGTGCTTTCTTCAAGCGCCAAACTCAAATCAGTCCCATCTCCATCGCCGTTAATGGAGCCACAATAGTTGAATCAAAACTAAAAAATTCCAATATCACCCAAAATTGGCAATACGACAATTTTACAATTTCAAAGTTTTTTAAGAACACGATTTATCACATAGACATAGTTAATACTTAATAATTAAAGATGACAACAAGGTGGGGAGTGTATTATTTGTTTTCCATTTCTGTAACTCCGCTTCGCTCCCCATCTCCGTGTCGGGTAATGAATATAAGTTTTTTTCATTATGTCATTGCAAGAAATTTTTTGGGACAAGGAATCTCCATCCAAATCAATCATATAGTCAAGTTACTAGTTTAATACCATTTTTAATATCCAAGTAAAAATTAAATATTAAAATTTTAATTTACACTATCAAATTCAAATACTTCCTAGCTAGTGTTTTTTAATTATTTATAACTTCATCAATATATATATATATATATATATATATATATATATATATATATATATATATATATATATATATGATAGGGGTAAAATCCCGGCCTATGTATCCCGGCCTCCCATCTGTGGGTTTAGTTAGGGGTTGATCACCCTCCGAAATTTCTGCCCGATCTGCCCAAGCCGGGCAAACTCGCGCTCCGGGCCACAGTTAGGGCCCTTGCTGAGATTCGAACAAGAGACCCCGCGCCCGCGTGCATATACGCGGGCGCGCTGGACCGACGGAGTGACCGGTGCATGTCCGCCACGCGTCCTACATGCTGTCAAACCGGAGGCCCTGTCGAGGGCACTATATAAGGAGCATTTAATGCGGGCAAGTGGACTTTTGGCTATTTCTTCTAATATAGTAGCTAAAGAGACCGGGAGCCTCTGACCCACTGTCACGTAGCTCGGTCTTCTCTAGGGTATTGTACCTTGTACCCGATACGATACAAATACAGTATTCATTCCGTATTTTACTGTATCAATATATATATATATATATATATGCACACACGTACTATGGGTGGAGTTAACAATTTTATCTACTTTGAAAATCATTAAGGTAGTACCAAGAACAGAAAACCATGGTTAAGTTGATGGGCATTTGAATAATTGCCATTTGCCAACTTATTTTCAACACTCCTTCTGGATAAGGATTAGAAAAGCAAGAATGATTAGGACTTGCACATATAGTTGTAAATAAGCTTGAAAATTTGCAGTTTTGGTGCAAATCACATATCTTTCACCAAAATTTTCTAAGGTATAAATTGACAGTCCCTATCTATCTTAAGATAAATGAAAGATTCATTTCACATTTGAGGCACAACCGATGGTCAATATATTCTAACCCTTTTTGTTATCTTAAGATAATATTTATTGAAGTAATTTCCCTTTAGCTAAACAATAACTTGTCTTATCCTTCTTTTTTTTTTTGGGGTTTTTTTTTAAAGAATAATAATTAGTAATTACTAAAAGAAATAAAAGTCAAATAAACTCTCTAAATTTTAGTAGAACCATCACTAAGTCATATAGTCAGTCTCATATTATGATTTTAAATTGTTATTGAGTATGTAATTAATTTAATAATTACTCGCTTTGTCTTATTTTACTTGTCTTGTTTGTTATTTATAGGTTAAATTGTTGTTTATTCTTTACTCTTTTTTTATTTTGAATTTGATGTTTTTTTTTAATACTACTTTCTCAAACATTTTCAACCCAAAGAATCTAAGTCCCTATCATAGGATTTGAACTGAAAATTTATATCATGGACATTTAAGATTTAACAGATTCGATAGTTTCTCGTTTCTCATGTTTCAACACAAATTTTAATTTATTATAGGTATAGAATCAATACTCTTAAGGTACAAAAATTCATAACATGAGACAAAAATCTCACAATACAAGACACATACGCATGTGATATATTTACTTATTCTCAAATCTGACTTATGCAGATAATTTATGTCATATATGCATATAATTTCATAATATAAGACATAGATTCGTAAAATACGACACACAATATGTTGTGTTACGTACACAACTACTAGTCTATTTCAAGTACAAAATTCATACGCTTAAGATACAAAATTGCATAACATGCATGAAACGCAAAAACGCATAACACAAAACACATACACATGTTTTATATTTACTTAAGTTCATGTACATAATCATTATTCTTAAGGTACATAATTGCATAACATAAGACACAAAAATGCATAACATAAGGCACAAAAAACGCATGTTATATTAACATTATTTCATGTATAGAATCCATCTGCTTAAAGTACAAAATTGCATAACATGAGACAAAAAGAGCATAATATAAGACACATGCATACACATGATTTACAATTATAAAAAAAAAAAAAAAAAAAAAACTTGTAACGTGATGAACTGAACAACAAGCGGTCGCATTCAAAATTAAAACTCAAAATGATGTCGTGGCACAATGATTGGTTTGAACCTATAATCACCATTTAAAATGATAATTAACATGGTAATTGGCTAACATTATAAAAATTTAAATTGTAAATATATACTTTCCGTCTAACCTAGTTAATAACTAAGCTCTACGTATAAAATATGACGGTGAGTTTATGTAGCAGCTTATATAAAAGTTACTCCGATCCGTACTCAGCGCAGCTTTGATTTTTCACAATCCCTACAAGTTAATCCGTAAAATTAAAATTTGCAGTCCACGACTAAGGGGTAATGACGCGCCTTTGAAAACAGAACACGGTAATCTAGCCGCAATTCAAAGTGCGGTGGTGGGCATCGCCGGATCGGAGTGATGGTGGGAAACCCAACACCCTTGACTTGGTCGTAAATTCACACCAAAGTAATAATACGTCAGCGTCTCCAACTACAACTGCTCCACGTGTACTCCATGCGCATGAAACGCGCACCTCTTTAGCATTCTCCACTGGATCTCCCATTGACGGTCAAGATTCATTTTCCTTCTTGGGCCAATGCTGAGTCACAGTGTGTCCGGGCCCAGTGGGGACTGGGTGGAAGCAAAAATTACGTCGCTTGTAGAATAGTTCAATTGGATTTGGTCCTCAAATTGTAAATTCAAGAGTAAAAATTCGAAATTGAGTTCTAATTATTGCAGTGTGAAAATTACATTAATGTGATAGATTATTTTATAAACATCAGACATTAATAATTATTTCAATTAGAGATCACTTAATAATTATAATTTAACTCTTTACAATCTTATCAGTATAGGTAGGTCGAAGGTCCATAAGAGAGGAATTTCCTTAGGGATAAGGAAAAATGTCACGATATTTTTTAATACTCCATTGGACAAAACAATAAATAAAAATTAATTATTACTTTATCAATATTTTACAATCAAATATCATAATGAAATTAAATATTATACCTCAATTATATCATATTCTATAACATATAAACGTGTGTATATATATACTAAATTTATAAATTTGTTACTCATGTTAGGAAATATATTAGGAAAATAATATTTCCAAAAAAAAAAATACTAAAGGAATTTCTGGACAAGGGTAAGCTTGAGTTGTGTACTTACTACATTGTCCTTAAAACCTTATTTGCTACCTCCCATGGTGCTAGGAGCGTTGTAGCATAGGTTTCCCAGGATAAAACAAGCTTCGATTTCTAGGTTTCCCAGGATAAAACAAGCTTCGATTTCTAGTTTGAGCACTCAAACTTCGAAACCCAACGAACAAGAACAAAAGTCTGAACACAATATGCAAGAATAGAGTAGAAGCCGATTTTCGAGAGAGAAAGAGTATTTTTCGTTCTGTGTAAATCTGCTGCTTCTACCATTATCTTATATAGGAGTTGCTGGAATTAATAGCATTTAACCAGGGCACTTAATCTGATCATAAAACCATGATTGTAACTCCTGTTTCAGAATTGATTCAGATAATAAAAATTGGAATTAACCCGGTATTAATTTCGTAACAGATGAATCAACCCTTGAACGGTCACTACCCGAAGCGAAGAGTTACACCGAGGTGTTCAGATTACACGAATGGACTAGGATTCGGCCGAATCATTACGCGAGTCGTCCGAACGAGTCCTTACCGAGGACCTTAGAGGCTTTGGAATTTGATCTGCACCCCCCCTACACACGAGAGAAAACCTTTATGCTATACAATTCACTAAGCTTAATTAAGGCACTTGTATAAAAAGTGGTGCAAATCCCCTTTCCAAACCAATGTGGGACAAAGTCTTATTCTAAAGCTTTCTCACCATTTTTCCAACTCAAATGGGTCAACTTTGAGAACCAATTTCTCATTCACCCAATATCCGTTTTGTGTGTACAATATATGAATCTCTTCGTTTAACTACGAAGAACCCGAATCCACTTTGACCCGACCCAAATCGGAAGTGGACCTCACATTAATTTGTACCACAAAATAGCCACTTAAATTGCCATTTTCATGCTATTTTCCAACAACTCAAACTACTTGGATCAACAATAGCCAACTCAAATTTGAAAATTTCTCAAATTAAGTTCGAATGACGACTTATTTATGCACCTTATGTTAATAGGGATTAAAAATAAAGTGAAATAAAAGTATACATATAATAGGATAAGTTATACGAACAAAAATTTTCAATATTGGATTTGACAATATATAATTTATATTTAATTAATAAATAAATTTATTTGTTAAGTAAAATAAGATAAACTAATTCATAGTAACAATGGAGTAGTAAATAAGAAGAGTTTTATAGGGAAAATAACAAGGTGGTTGATTGTCTTGCGTCGTTTGGAGCATTCCAAGAGGACGGACATAAGAGGTTTATGGACTGCCCAATCGTTTGCAAGGATGCGTATCTTGAAGACATGACGTACGTCACAAGAGCTCGTAGAGTGGTGGAGGATTGACTTTACTTTATGAACTTCCCAAGGTTCACTCCCCTCCCGTTATGATTTTAAAAAATAATAATAAGAAGAAGAGTTTTATAGTAACTATAAAGTATACTTTTAATTAAACTCCATGCTCATTTGGCTATATACATTATTGTATAAGTTTTATTTTTTAGTTTCATTTTTCACACACTAGTTTCATTATAACAAAATTAAAATATTATTTTAATTATACAACTGTTTCATTTAACAATATATATTATTGCATGAGTCATATTTTTTAATTTTATTTTAACAATATTCAAATATCATTTTAACTCCAGTATATTTTAATTTGACAATCGTCTTGGACCATGTGTACCCTAGTCCACGGTATAACACCTGGTTATTTCGTGATCTGGCTTTTATCTCCTGTATAATATAACCCATTTGTGAATGCAGAAATGGCGAATACTGTTTTTTTGACGCGGAATGTGGATAGTGTTTGTCAAGTCAGACAAGTTGGTTTGCTATATAGTCATATACACCTACTACACACAAAATAGCAGCATCTAAATGATAGCTAATCTGATAATAAAGGAAGAGAACACGGAAAAAAAAAAGGTATTCCTACTTGGTGAGAATCCAAATCCAACGGCTACGAGTAGGGTTGAATTTTTCCCAACTAGTGAAGTTTCTAAGGCAATTGAGAAAATCAGTGGGAGGTGAGAAAATTCCTGCTCTCATTCCTTTTCTTGGATTTCCAGAAGCTTGGGTTTTCATTTCTTGGTACTTTCTTGTCTCTGATACAAAAATCTTTCATCTTTCATCTTTGATCTTTGATTTCTATGTCTCTATGTATGGATCTATATATTCTTGAAATATCACCAAAGTCTAATTCTTTAAAAAAAAATAATCTTTGTTAGGTTTTTGTTTTTAATTGCTGTTGTGTTTGGTCAATTTTGTTCTTAGTTGGGACTTGGGACTTTTCCATCTGTTAGTTGTTTTTCTACCAAACCAACCCTCAACCTTTCAATTTTCATATGAGATTGGTTCTGATCATCAAAACCTAGTTTTCCCCTTACAGTAAGTAGGCCAATAATCTGTCTCTCCACATATATTCAGATTATTGTTGTTGATTGTGTATCAGTTGTCTCATCTTGAGATCCCCCCTTGTGTGTTCTGGTAAAGGTAGACACAGTTGATTTATCTTCTTTGACTTATTTTTCTTATTTAATTTATTGTACTGGTTTTTGCTCCACATAGATAGACAAGTCTCTGTGTGTACAAAATTTATTGATGTTATCTTGATGATTGTCAGATGTTAGTTTAAGGAAGATTGTTTAGAGTGTGTGATCTGTTTATCTTCTTTTGTGGAAGTTGAGTCAAGTTTGAAGTTCAGTTTCTAGTAATATGTTTCTGATTGTTTCTCATATCATAGGTTAGAGTCATGATGTTTGTAAACGGGAAGACAAACATTTTGGAGATGTGCTGCTAAATGTTTGCCTTCCCGTTTGTATGATTAGGCTTTGATCTGTTTTGAGGTAGTGCCTAAGAATCTGCTAATTTAATCCTCTAGATGACATAGTACCTGCTAATTTGTTGTCAGGGCACTTGGCTAACAAAAATCAGGCTGCTGCCACATTTTATCCCTTTCTTTCAGACTAAAGCTTGCATGACCAATCTGAATAACTGATTCTATGTCGTCTCGAGAAGCTAATTACCCTATAGGATGATTAGTAATGAACTTATCTATATTGCTCTTCACATGCCATTTGTGCATGCATTACAAATTTCTTTCTTATATATTTGGATTAGATTGAATTAGATATTTAGATGAACAAATATCTAATATATTTTTGTTTTCCTCCATTTTCTTGTGTTTCATGGTCGGATCATATATAGAGTCAGATCTATTTGCCTACTTGATTTATGTATGATGAAAGCAAAGCAAAAGCAATTTCTGATAGTCTGTTTCGTTTAATCGTGGTGTCCAGCACTTACAAGGGAGTTTGCAGCACAGGGAAAAATAATATCATTGAGAAAGCGAAGTTTTGAAGAAGGAAACGATGTCCTTAGTTAGATCATCCACTCCATTCGGAAACCGTAAATTGTATTTGCTGAATGGTCATGGTGACAGCTCCACTGGCTTGTCTACATCCATGTTCAACCCAGAAAAACATGAGATAGCATATGCAGCTGAATCTTACAGCAGTGGAAGTTATGATGCAAACTATTTCCTAGATTCCCCATCCCCGTCATCTGATCTTGTACACCCATCTGCTTCTGAAGCTTTGGTAAATGCATTCCAGCATTGTCCTCCTCCATGCCCAGTTTCGTCAGGAGAAAATTCCTTAAGCTCTATCCAATCCTTGAGGAAATGTGGTACATATCAAGTTAATTATGATTCAGAGTACATATCTAGCCAAAGTCCTGATCCCCTAGACTTTGAAGAAGGTAACGTGAGATTGAAGCTTCAAGAACTGGAGAGAGCACTTCTTGATGATAATGACGATGATGCCATGTTTGGGTGTACTCAAAGTATGGAAGTTGATGGTCAGTGGGCCGATCCAATTTGTAGTCTGTTTCAAAACGACTCACCCAAGGAATCTTCATCCTCGGAGTCTAATGTTAGTACTAGAAGCAGCAATAAGGTAGATACTCATACACATCAGACTCCAAAGCAGTTGCTTTTTAGTTGTGCTGCTGCAATTCAACACGGGAATTTAGAGCAAGCATCAGCAATGATAAACGAGCTGAGGCAGATGGTATCAATACAGGGAGAGCCTTCTGATAGAATTGCAGCCTACATGGTAGAAGCTCTTGCAGCACGAATGGATACATCTGGGAAAGGTCTTTACAAAGCTCTGAAATGCAAAGCGCCCCCCTCTAATGACCGACTTTCTGCCATGCAAGTCCTGTTTGAGGTGTGTCCATGCTTTAGGTTTGGGTTTATGGCAGCAAATGGTGCAATTTTGGAGGCATTGATGGGTGAAAAAAATGTCAACATTATTGACTTTGACATCAACCAAGGGAGTCAATACTATACGCTGTTGCAAACACTTGCCAGTATGCCTGGAAAGCCGCCTCATCTTAGGTTAACGGGGATTGATGACCCTGAATCAGTTCAACGTCCTACTGGGGGTCTACGCCTTATTGGGCTGAGGCTTGAGAAACTGGCTGAAGATCTTAAACTTCCATTTGAGTTCAGAGCAATGCCTGCTGAATCTGCATTAGTTGCTCCAACCATGCTGGGTTGCCAACCTGGAGAAACTGTGATTGTGAACTTTGCTTTCCAGCTTCATCACATGCCAGATGAGAGCGTGTCAACAGTAAACCAACGAGACCAGCTTCTACGGATGGTGAAGAGCCTGAACCCAAAGCTTGTAACTGTTGTCGAGCAAGATGTGAACACCAATACTGCCCCATTTCTACCGAGATTTGCAGAAGCCTACAACTACTACTCAGCTGTCTTCGAATCTCTTGATGCAACTCTTCCAAGGGATAGCCAAGAGAGGATGAACGTAGAAAGGCATTGCCTGGCACGCGATATCATCAACATTATTGCTTGCGAGGGAGAGGAGAGAATAGAGCGGTATGAGGTAGCGGGGAAATGGAGAGCGAGGATGATGATGGCTGGATTCAATTCATGCCCTATTAGCCGAAATGTCAATGATTCAATTCGAAAGCTTATAAAGCAATACAGCGAGAGATACAAGGTGAAGGAGGATGCAGGGTCACTGCATTTTGGATGGGAAGACAAAATCTTGATTGTGGCTTCTGCATGGAGATAATAAAGCCAGCTAATGGTGTTGGTGTGTGCCCCGCCCCTCCCCTCCCCTCCCCTCCCTATCAAGCTATGTCTGACTTTGTAACAATATTTTCGTTTTTAGATTGGGATGCTCTCTGCATGCATGATTTTGTATATTTAAGATGTTACTCTGTCCGTCAATCTATTACTCTTTAAGTGAGTTTTTTTTTTTTTTTTTTTTTTTTTTTTTTTTTTTTTTTTTTGATGAACATATATGCTCCGATGAATGGGACTGCTCTTGTGGCCTTGAAGATTCCATTAGCATCCAGCCATGCCAATTCAAATCCATAAAAAGATGCTGCATGTCAGAAGTTCATCTAATCTAATCTAATCTAATCTAATCTCGCAGTCCACTCTCTTTGAGCGTAACATGAACATTATTAGGAGGAGTCTTCACCTTCGATATATATGCTAGCCCAGTCTTTCTTATCCTCCAGTTGTTCCATGCCTGATAATATATAGTCTGTGACAGTGAAATTTCCTCACACATCCAAATAACCGGCCTTGTCTTCTCTGTTAGTTCTTGACAGAGATATATAATATGCTGAGAATAAGGTTTGCATTTCCCTGATTATCGATCTCAAGTTCACACCTTAAGAAGAATTGCTTCAAGCATAGGCGGCGGCGGCGGCGGCCGTAGACCTTGCTCATATCAAGTTTCAAAGCTACCACGAAACCATCTTTGCCCTGTTACTGTTGTGTTGGACTTCCATCCAAAAATGCACTTTGATTTTCACCGATGTTCAATAGCTGCCTTTTAGTTTTAGCCTTTCAATAATTTACTTTTATAAGTTTTAACCCCCCCTATTTTGTTACCTAAAAATATAAAAACCTGAATATCATTATTAAATTGCGTCAACCAAAACTAGACAGACAGTAGCAGCAACAAGTGTGACAGGGTCCATGTTTATATTAAACAAGTATAATAATACTAGTTCTGACTTCTCAGTTACATGCCAGAGAAACCACTGAAATTAAATATACAACATTTTCCCAGTCTTTACAACAAACTCGCCTACTAGGCTGTGCTGTTACTGTTACAGACCTCATTTAGAGATTCAAATGCTAATCCTCCTCCCTAATATTTCTTCATGTCAAAACTTGTTTACTATACAATGTGTAGACTGACTGTAGAGCCATCCATCCATCCATCCATGATCCGTCCATCATAATGATGTTTAATGTTTCACACCTACAAAGCACAATCCCACTTCAGCTTGGGCCTGCAGATCTTCCAGCACTTTAACCAGTTTCTCCCCGCACATGACAGTTTCAGTTTCTTCCAACAGGATTTTCCTCACTCTTTCGCATGCAAGCATAAAAATGGCAATCATTAACAGATGTACCGGCATTTCAAACTACGAAAACACACCCCATATGATCACTTTATAAAAAATCCGCTTACCAAAAAAGGTTTTGGTGGCAGCCTATGCTCCAACCCCCAAGATATTACACCATATATCTTAAATTAAATGCAAATACTCAGGAACACAGATTGGATATTTTGGGTTGGAGTAATACAAAACAGATTCAATAATATCTCCGTATTTAAGCAAACTTGACTTCATACGATAAATCATTGCAGTGTCTAAACTTACCTTTGAACTATTGCAGTGTCTCCATGACCAGTGCAAATAACAAGCATGGCATTTGGAGGTAGATTGGCATAGAGGTTTGTAACCCTAGCATCCATACGATTAAGAATGATGTTTTTTCTGTTTGAAGACTTCTTCTCACATGTTAGCAATGCTATCATCTGTGCTAACTTTCTATTTAGCTTCTCAGCATCATCTGCTTCCTTCTTGAAGTAGGAATGCAATTCTGAAAATTGGGTCCAAATAAAATGGACCTTGTCATTTCTCACCTACAAAGACAACAAAGTAATAAAATAATTAGCTAGCTATTAAGTAATGTAGTTTACATCCTTTAACCGTATTGTTAACAACAAAAGATACAAACCTCCTCCCCCTACCTCTTTATTGGCTTTTGCAAGAGCTTCATCATCAGATGATACTGCAATTGAGTGGGATGACTCAGAGGCATATCTTTTCACTATGTACATGTTATCGATTATGGAGGATGTTTTCCCAGACTCACTCAAAACTGAGAGGAGTTTCTTTCGCAGGAGTGGTTGAGGCAAACCAAAATCAGGTCCTAGTTTCAGAAATTCAGCATAAATAAAGAAATTTCAGAATGTTCTAAAAGTTAATTCCATCAAAAGCCATCCTATTTCTATCACTTCATTACAAATGAGATTTTATGTTTACCATTTATCAACTCTATCAGACTATAAGTGCCCATAAATAATTTTCCCTATTATAAAATATAAATAGACATATAGATTAAATGGCAAGTTTAAGCCCATTTGCAGGGCAAAACAGTAAGTTCATAATATAATTTTACTCCAATAAAGCATTAATAATATACGGAGTATATTACAAAAGTATTGTAATATTTATGTAAGCCCTGCAACACTATGAGCAATTTTGATTGCAGAAGTTTGTGTGTTGCACATAAAGAAGATAACAGACTTACCATTTCGAATCTTTAGTATGGCCAGCTCCATTGCAGCTCTTGCGTCTTCAATGCTATCATGCCCATTTCCAGAATCTTGTATCTGCCTCCCAAGAAATCTCCTGCTTAGAACACGAAGTGCAGTTTTGAACGATCTTCACTTTGGGTGTTTGTACAGTACGGCAGTGTCAATCACCAAATTGTGAATGATCTTTAGAGCTGACAAATCATTCTCTAAGGAGTGTCCAATCAGAACAGTCTCTTTAAAGACCAGTTGTAGAAAATCCTACTGAAGAAACGTGCAACAGTTCAGTAGAGTAGAAATATAAGGTGAGAATTTAGTATACCAAGCAGACTAGAAGTCAGAGAAGTCCACAATTATGTAAAAGCTTCTTTTCCAATGAGGAATGAAGAAATTATACAGCAGAAGGCCCTGATAATAAACTTATAAACCTGAATATCTTTAAGAGTGGTAGTCACACCATTCAACATCTCACGCGTGATTCCACTGTACCTAAAAGAAAAAATCAGAATTGCCAAAATATGACCATCATGCTATAAATACAATGTCACTACTAATAAGATGTGCAATATAGATTCTAATTCCATTTACGTAATTGCATCTTCACTTCTAGCCAGAGGTGGTAAAAGTGTGAAATTTTCATTCATGTCACATATAAGAACATTTATTTTAAAAAAAAAAAAATTAAAAATAAAAAAAATAAAAATCTATCTAAGATGAACAAACAATCTCTAGAGTTGAACAGTCATATCCAGAATGCTCTCCACGCAAATGCCCTTGATTAATTTATGAATTAGGAATTTCCATGCAATGATAATAGTATACCCTACAAGCATCAGCAGGGGCTCTCCTCAATCCTCATTCTCTATACCAAAGTAACATACTTGTTGATACTTCTATTCTTTTTTATAAAAATGACTTTTTTCAACAAGGCCAAATCTGAGCCCTCAATGTCAAGAGTAAATCCAGAAATAATCAATTAAATTTAAATGCACAACAGGACATTAAATAATGTTTACTTAATCTGTGGGTTCTCTCTCATGACTATTTTTTGAGGATGAGAGTACTATCATCAAATTTTTCTGTTACATTAAGTTATAGACTTATAGCCTTATAGAAGGAAAGAATCCATAATATTCTCAAAATCAGAATAACATATACATTACTCCTTGTATATTATATTATTGAAGCAACTCATTCAATGCAGCAGAATGTCCCAACTATAGTTATGATTCATGTCAGCCTCTGTTTTGTCAAAATGGTATTTAGTACTAAAGACTGAAAGAGATGCAAAAATGAACAATTAACTTCTAAAGAAATATTTTTGCCAGGAATGAAAAGAATTTTGCTTGTCTACAGTTCCTATATTGACATCATTATTAAGATATATGGAGCCTTATTGTCAAAGCGGACTTTCTGAGCGAGGTGCCACTCGACCACCTAGGCGATGAGTTATTTATATATATATATATATATATAGAGAGAGAGAGAGAGAGAGAGAGAGAAAAGTATAACAAGCCTCTAAGAGAGAAAGAAGAATGAAATCAGAACAAAAAAGAACGGCCAGTCAGGAAGAAAGAAGAAAGAAGGGTGAGGCTTCGATGGTGGTGGAATGGAGAGGCTGCGACGGCAGAGGAAGGGCGAGGCTGGGAGGAGGGGAGTCACATGCGCTTCGCGGTCAAAGGCGAGGCTGGGAGGGTTTTCACATTTTAATCGACAATTTTTTTTTTATTTTTTTTTTTTAATTAAAAATAACTCGGGTCGGACCCCAGGTTTTGACCCGGGTTAGGCGTCCAAGACGTTGCCCGGACGCCTAAGCTCGCCTCACCCATTTCATGCGAGGTTAGCTCGTTAGGAATCCGGTCTTCACTAACCGAATGCCTTGACAACTACGGTATGGAGAACTACTCATGAAAAAGATAAGGTTTCTAGTAGTAGGAATAAAATTTACTTTGTACATCTTCACTCCCCATGCATTTAGCCTCACTAATTTTAGGGTGCATTCGGTTCGTAACATGGGAATCGGAATCGGAATGAGAATCAAATACTTTGTAATGGTAATAGGTTTTGGTAGAAATATTTTGCATGTTTAGTAGTAGGGTGGAATTAGAATGATTAGCAATATTGATGTTTGATTATGTATGACCCTATAAGGGAAATAAAAGTTTTAAAAATACAAAAACAAAAAACCAAGGCAATTAATCCTAATATAATGACATCCAAAACACCAAACAAAAAATCAAAACAAATCCCATAGTTGTGTTTTTAATTAGGGAGGAGGGATAAGATGGAATGATACACATTTTTAACTAGGGAATGGGGTTTCTAATTGAATGGGTAATCAAATCTCATAGTTGTGTTTTAAAAACAATAACTATGATTTTGATTCCCATTCATGGTGTGTAAACCCATGAACCAAACACACCCTTAATTCGAATTGTATGAGTTAAATCCAGGTCCATGTCCACCCCACCACCCAATTCTCAAACAAAAAGAGATATAATGATATAAATGGTCAAGAAGAAAGTGTTATCAAGAACATACCTTGTGTTATAATCAGTAATCTCATTAAGTGGCTTAACTAGTTTATCTAATACAACCTGCAATTTTTTTTTAAAAAAATTACCCTTGATCAGAAAAAACACAAGTATAAACTAAATGTATGAAATAAGCAAAAAACTTGTCCAGAAATATTGCAAAAATTCCATACATAAGCTAGTATGCAGGGCCACATCTCAATTTGCAAGATAGGCAGTTAAGCAGATTTCTTATATATGATATGTAATGCTCAGGCCACTCCTACAGCTTCTTAAATTAGAAAATTTTGAAGAAAATGAAAATATATTTTATACTCTATCAGATATCAAAGAATATAGAAGGCCAAATTGTCTATAAAGTAATGATTTGTAAGAATGATTTAAATAAATACGTATACAACTATACACACGCACGCATGCACACACACAAAGGCACAGCTGCACAAACCTAAGTCGCTAACTGCTAAGGGAAAATTAAAGGGAAAGTGGAAAACAAGAACTTGCTGACTCCAAGAGGTGACGGGCAACTGCGAGATCGATGGGTGATGATATGTCAGCAGCCTCCAACTGTCCATGGACTATACTTATTTAGGAAAATTAAAGGGAAAGTGGAAAACAAGAACTTGCTGCCTCCAACTGTCCCAGTGATTTCAGATTTAGAACCGACAGTAATCTGAGTTGATGGCAGTCCAAACAATTCCAGTGATGGCACAACAATGGTCCTTTGGCGTCACAAGGTAGATTGGAGTGGGGAGATTGAAGGAGTGGCTCGTTTCTGATTTCGTTTGCGATTTGTGGCAACTTTATTTGTTTATAAGATTTAGGTTGGTTTCACTCAAAACTACGCCTTTTTGAGTGAAACAAACCGATTTTAAAAGATATATAAATAAATAAAAATTAATCAGCCAATTTGGCCAATTAATCCACCTAACCCACCGACTAATTAGCCGCCTAGGCCAATTTTTGTAACATTGCATGTAAAGCCCATTCATTTCACATAAAATACTTATGATTTACCATGTTCACTTGGAGTAAATGTGTGAAAAATGTTTTCTCAAAAAAGTCATTTGTATGCTTCTAGGCACAAAACTTTTTACATCCAAAGAGTCATTATCCTTTTTACATGAAGTGAATGAACCAGTAGTGAATCCAAGTGTAAGGTAGTCTTTAATTGTAACGAGTGCGAAAGTCGGGGTATTATTGGAATAATTTAGCAACAGTAGTATTTTTGCATTGGACGAATTTATTTATTTTTCTTAACAATACGTCGATACCTCCAGTTGAAGAGAGAATAAAAATGGAAGAGGGAGACCCCCTTCCATCCCAGACTGAATGTCTAGTTTTGCTTTTTAAATTGCCCTAAAATAAACTCTGCTTTCCTTGAAGCAATATATATATATATATATTCCATGCTTTTACATCCAGAAGTTTATAAGACCCATTATAACAGTTTCCAACTTTATTAAACTAATAACGTGTCTTTCAAATTCACCTAACAAATTACCAAGTCAAATCCTTTAACTTGATATATGCATAGACATGTAAAGTCAAAACAAAACATTCAAAATGGATAAAGAAAAATATAATCAGTGTATGGAACTCTGAATACAATGGAATTAAATAAAAGAAGGATACACATCAAAGAAACAGTTAAGTAATATGAATAATTTACCATACTGAACAAGTACCTCAAATAGGAAGATAAGTAAAGACATGGATGGTGAATACCTGCCCTTGAAAATTTACAAGTGTGACTCTGGTGAGTTTAAATCCTTCATTTGTAAAACACTAGCCATGTAAAAACATTTAAAAGAAACAAAAATAAATAATGAAAGTAAGATGAATCATATTCTCAATGATGATGACTATAAATAAGATAATTGTATCCCTCCACCCTACCACCTCCCAACCAAAAAAGGATCCAGACAAGGGAAAAGAAAAACTATAAAGTAATATGAAGCTTGTTTAACTCATTACTATATGTGCAGATACAGTGACTCAACAAGATAACATCAAAACACAGAAGCAAAACCATAGCCGTATAGTCATATTACAAGAAGAAAAGGCAAGCTTAGGACAACAATACTGATGAATTAGATCAGTAATTTACCATCTCACAGTCAAGTGCTAAAATCTCATATGGATGAGTTCCTGAAGGAGCAGGAAGTGTTGAAAGATATTCTGTTGAGAGAAAAGGGTAAGGAACTAAATACTCAATAAAATCAATGGAAATACTCTACAAAGAATTCAATGTAGATATCTTTGGCACCTGCATGGTCACAACAGTATCCATTATCTTCCAGTTCCTTAGCAGTAAGAGTGTAATAAGTAATGGGGAATGGTATGCTTTTCTTAAGGTCAAGAAAACTTGTAATCTCTGAGCCAGAATTTGTAGGCCCTGCATGAATGAAAAAGCATGTACCTTGTGAGAGGTCGGGTGAGACATTAAGAAAACAGATTTTGCTTTCCCGAACACATTGCTTATTTCTAAAATGCACAATTATGATGGCCAGTGAGTGAGGAGATGACCAATCAATATTAGTTCAATGTTCAAGCCAATAACCTCGCAAATTAGAAGGTTAGACCAAATGTTCAAATTGTTGGTCACGGACTCTAAATGGATCTCCCAATACTCATTAATTTCTTAGTTAACAAATGTAACCTCATGAAACACACTCTTATAGTCAAGTCAGCAAACTAAAACTATGGTCAGACATCATGGTGAACCAAAAAAATAAAAATCACAGTAGCACTATTTAAGCCACAGAAAAAACAACAGATATAATTCAAATATTGATACCAGACCTATGAAATTTGAAACTGGACAAGCCATATGCCAATAAGTTGATACACCAAAGGCTCAACATGCCAAGAGAATGGATTATAACAATCACATTATTTTTCATGAATCATGAATCTATCACAGATATTTGCGGACCATTTTTAGTTAAACAGCTCAAATAACCAAACAAAGATGATCTTAATAAAATACAGATTCTTTCACTTAATGCCTTCTTGTTGCTCTCCATACTTTAGCATATAGAAATGTCTCTTACTGAAACATTTGTTACATCCCTTTTCCACAAGAAATTATTATCTGCATGTCTACAGCATCTTTCAAACATCCCTACTTTCTTTCTTATTTTTTCATATTGAACCCATCATAGTTTAAAATGAGTATTCATGCTAAATTGGGAAACATGGTATAAAATGTAACAAAAAACTTTGGAATAAAAAGGATGATCATTTTATAAAGCAGACCTTGTTCAGATGTTTGAGCAATTGTTTTTGAGTAGTGTTCAGCACCATCCCTTTTTCTTTTCATTTTGTAGGTAAGAAGTGCATCTATAGTTTGCGTTCCATCTGATACACAGCTAACATAAAGCAGAAACAATACATAAATAATATTGGTAATAATTACAAGATATTGTTTCAAGGTTATTATATTGACCACCAACCTGAGAAATAAAACTGCTCTTGGAATGCCACAACATTGTTTAAAACTTTTGAGAAATTTAGACTGGGACAAGTAAAGTGCAGCATCAAGGCCAGGCACATACATCATAACCACTTTAGGAATCAAGGGCTTGTTCTACAAAGAGTGAAAATAAGATAGAGTGAGAGATCAACTAGAGCTTTTAATTTCTAATGAAACGATATCTCATTCTGTGGCAATTTGGACACTACACCAAGCCTTACCTTTTTATTTTTATATGTTAAAACATATTCATATATATAATGCCTTGACCTACTAACTGTAAAACAAATTCATATGAATATGTACTGAACACTAATTATAATTCATATAAATAGGTACTACACACTAATTATATACAAAATATGCATGTACATAAATCTTCTGGATTAAATCTCACTTTATGAGTCCATATCCTCTCATATTACAAGATACAAGCAGTTTGCTCCCCTAACAACTTCTACAAATCTGTTTTATTGGAGAAGGAAAGTTACATGGTATAGGACATACAGTTACTACTAAACAATGATTAAGAAAATGATGATGATTGCAGAAAATTTGTAGCCATGTTTTGCCCCAAAAACTATATAAACTTCATTGTTCTTTTCTTAGAGTTCAACTAAGGCATAGAGCTAAGACTACAAAATACCCCCATCCGCAAAAGTTAATATCTGGCTATCTGCACATTCTGTAGATATGAAAAGGACATAGTGGCAACTGGCAAGTTCACATATTATGTACCATATAAACACTGAACTTTGCCAAAGAACACAGAAAAAGAAATTCTTTATTCCAACACATGAACATCTAGCAGAGAGCATTAAGAGGAATGAACCATATTATACTTGTAAAGAGCTGGTACTATCCTTCACAGAATACCTCATTCCTCTACCCTTTTACAATTAATACAGTAGGCTTTCCAATTTCCATTATGATTCAAGCATGTTTAAGGAAAAGCAGGCACATAAATATGTGCATACATGTAGACATATATCAAAGGAACAATACTTAAAGGGAAGCAATGCAGTTTCATTACTTTGATGAAAACCCATGATGGCATGAATCCTTCAGCAAGCACCCAGGTGGCCAATCCTTGCACATCCTTGGTGAGCAGATGAAACCCAGTTAAATTCAAGTTCTAAAAGAAATGGAAAAGATATATTTCAAGCTTTGGCAAGGCCATGAAAACATACTTGCAAATTCAATGTTGAGTTGGCTTCTAGTTGCTTGAAAACAACTTCTGCTCTTGCCTGCATAACAGCTGGACTAAGTACCAATGCAACTTATTTAGACAAAACAGGACAAATCAAACATTTTCTAACATGTTCATGAACAAATTTAGTTTAGAAAAGTCAGAATATCTCTTGTTGCATGATAGCATAAAGAGATCCTTGGATCATATTATCAGTTTAAGCAACAAGAAATGAATTGAGCTACTATTGATATTCGGACTTTTACAAAGAAAAGACCAATTACTATCACTGAGAATTCAAGACCACCAGAAGATTTGCACTAAATCAAAGTCATATTTCCTATAAATGGAGGGAAAAAATATAACCAAGAAAAGAGCAAGAGCATTTAACGCCCTAATCCTTTTTGATAAGCAATTAAGCACAGTAGTTCTACACCAAAAGGACACAAAAGAATGTCATCTATTTACTGTAATATAGAAGGCTACCACCATCTTGTACACTTCCCAATATTCTTTAAAACTCTAAACATTCAAGCTCAACATTTTAAAGCAAAAAGCCTATCTATATGAAACGCCATGGTTACTGTCTTCTTATACACCTTCCAGTCTTTTAAAACTGTAACCTTTCAAAGCACTAAACTTTTTAATCTAAAAACTACACACACCATTTGCAAACAATCTTAATTCCTCAAGTTACTACTGCTCACAATACTTCATGCAAAAGAACTCCAATGTAATTCATACTATACCCAAAAACCTATGAATTTAACACATGAACAGAAAACTTGATAAAAGAGGTGTTTCGTTAATTCCAACAATGCTTTCAAGTTCGAAATAATATGATTGAAGATTGAAAACCCTAAAACAAATAAAGTAAAAAAAAAAATTAAATTAAATTCCACAAAGCTACGGAGCAGTGTTGAAGAATTAAAAAAAAAAAAGTTAAAACCTGCGGCCCATAAATATCAAAGAAGGCTTTATCGTCATTGCTGGATTTTTCTTCGATAGAATCTCTGGTTGGGTTGTTCGATGAATCCATCTCATTAAATATTACTGCTCTCGAGTTTAAATTATTGCAAAAGATGGCAGAGGGACCGGAGTAGACAGCAAGGTAAGGTAGGAGGAGAAAAATATCCGGCGGAGTCTGGAAGCGATGATCGGCAAAACGTTTCACTCCGTAATCTTTTTATTATGGGGTGGGGTACTAGTATTTTAGCCGGGAAAAATGTGGAAAACAATATTTTATTATTAATTTTTTTTAAATAAAAAATAAATATGTGTTTATATTATAATATCTTTATACTTTTATATGTATATGTGCGTTCTATTATACATACTCTCAAATTCTACTCCCTTAATATTTAGGTTAAAATATGCAATGTATGCATACTCGTTTATGGTTTGAGGTAATCCCAATTCAATGCTCCATTGCATAATGAAGGGATAACAATGACTCAACAACTTAAAAAATAAGTTTGTTATACACAACGAACCCATTACATTGAGTGAATTCTCACATTGTGACTACTAAAATTAAGTTATATATCCTTTTAACACAACTTATTACTTAAAAATCAACTAAACTGCTTGTGCTGGTATAACTTTGTTATTATTGAACAAGCTATGCATTATCTTTAGAATAAAATAACATAGAACATAAATTTATAATTAATTTATTTATTAGTCACTGTCCACCCACACCACATTATATATATATCAAATACGAATCATGCATATATTTATCACACTTGGTAGGCCGGGAATTTTTGTTTATTCATGTAAATTGATCCTTACGTATTTCAACTTCAAGAACACGAAAGCAAACTAAGATGAACATTATTGCTCTTAGTAAAATCTAAGAATGTTGGACATAAATATAAAGTTACAATCACCACAAGGAATAATATTTGAGCCTCAAAGACAATTTAAAGTTTCACATCAAGAAAGTTGGGGTTGGGGTTGTGACTGCTCAAATAATATTTGTGGACTCCATTCAATTCCTTGCAACATTAAGGGTCATTAATCCCCCAATCTATCCTTCCACTTACTAAGTTAAAACTATATCTTTAGCGTTGGATCACACTTGTATGAGATCGTCTCATTATCATTTTGATATGTAATACTTTTAGGACAAATGTAATACTTGTATATCATTTTGATATAAAAGTATTACTTTTTTAATTAAAAGTATTATATTTTCCTTTAACGTGAGACGATCTCACACAAACTTTACTTTAACGTTTAGTGGTTATGATATTTTATCATTTAAAAAATAAAAACACATTCAGCAACTAAAATGCAGAATCAATAATAGAATATGATATGGTAGCAAAATTTGTAACTTTCAGTGGATCATCAACACACAAAATAAATAAATAAATAATAGTGCTCCTAGTGATTTCCTAATTCTCCATCCCTTTCTTAATATGAGAGTGTGGTTGAGTAGAACAAATTCATTTACTAATAATCAAATATTAAGGATTCAATCATTATTGACTTTGGATAGCGAATAACCATAAATGTTTAGTGAATGAAGGATTAGTCACTGAAGCACAAAGAGTCAGCATCGCCTCCACTGAGGCTCGAACCTGTCCCTTCCAACATGGGGTGCACTGAGGCTCGAACCTGCCCCTTCCAACATGGGGTGCAACCGGATGCCACTAGACCACAAGGTCATTGGCAAAGCAATTAATCCCTTAAGAGTGAATCCATAAAAAATGTAGGTCACGTTTTTAATTTACTTATTTTTATTTACCAAAACATGTTTATGTTGGAGAAGTTATACTCCACAAACTACATTTATCATTTTCTTAATTTTTTGTATTAAACACTATGGAAATATATAAGATCGTTTTATATTATCACATTTTCTAAAATTATGAATGTGTTACATAATAACAAATTAAATGAATAGATATACAACTCTAACCCCTTAAATATATTATTCTAATCTATAAAATGTCACCTATGCATGTAACAACTTAATTTTGATCTAAATATATATATAACTTCGAATTGAGCTATTATTGTAATATTCATAAATATAATATATGCGCACATTATTGTATGCACAGTTTTGAAATTTATATATAGTTTCTTATTTTATATTTTGACAAATTAAATTTTATTATGACAAGACTTTTAGTTTGTAGTGTTTAATTAATTCAAGAAAAAAGTTGTATTTTTTTTTAGAAGAAAAAAAAAGTTGGATTTTACATTGAAAATTTAATAAACTCTACTAGTTTTTTTGTCTGCACGCTCTTACGTCAGATAGTAGTCCTATTATGTCTTTTACCCTAGCTTCAGAGACTGCCAAAAGAATGAACTTAAAATTCAATGACCATATTTATGTTTATTAACGGAAGGAAAAAAGTTACATTTTTAGTACATCAATTGTTTTTTCTAGTTGTTTTAGTACATAATTTTTTACTGTTGAAATATACATTTTTAACTTTAAAAATAAAAAAGTTACAGATTTAACCCATTCAATAAAAAAATTATTAAGCTCTATTAATATTTTACTTAACAAATAGGTATTTTAGTTTTTTATTTTAATAATTGTTCTTTAATTATAATATTTTTTTAGGCCTGACGTTTCATTTGTAAACTAAAAAACTTGATTTTTACAAGTTTGCGTAGGAAAAAATAAAGACAATGTATCAATCACTATTAAAGAAGAAAAATGTAAGAAATAAAGTTGTTAATTCTCTATTTTGCAAATGAAATATCAAAATTGAAAAAGTAATAGAGAATAAAAATGATTAAATTTTAAAATTTTAATGCACTATGCAAAATTTTACTCGTAATAGAGTTTTGAATATCAATAGTTTTTGAAATGTATATAGTAATGGCAAAAAGTTAGGGACAAAACACTACTACAGAAAACACATTTAACGTCGCCTAAATAACGTCGGTTTTTCAAAAAACCGACGTCAAAAAATTATTTATATTTATAATTTTTTTAAAAAGGTATACGACGTCGGTTTTAATAAAAAACCGACGTTAAACTATTTTTAAAAAATTATGAAAAACATACGGCGTCGGTTTTTCTGAAAAACCGACGTCGTATATAATTTTAAATTTTTTTTTTAAAAAAATAAATACTATACGACGTCGGTTCGCTTACGAACCGACGTCGTATATATTTTATTATTTTTATTTTTTTAAAATACACCTTATGGCGTCGGTTTTGAGAAGAAACCGACGCCATAGGGTATATTTAAAAAAAAATAAAATAAAAATATATTATATACAACGTTGGTTCGTAAGAGAACCGACGTCGTATATTTATTATTATTTTTTAAATACCATTACATCGTTGTTTTCCTTTTAAAAAAAAAATAAAATAAAATAAAACCCTACGCTATTTTGAACGCACAGCCATTTTGAACTTTCAGATCTGTAGAAAACGCATTAAACTTTCAGATCTGTAGAAAGAAATTAAACCTTCTCTTCTTACGCCATTTTGAACGCACAGCCGCCAGCAGCTGCACCGCCACCTCCTTCTTACGCCAAGCCGCCGCAGCCACAGCACCGCCAACGAGAGCCACCGCCCGCCACAGCCACTGCACGCCGCCCTCTGCCATCGCGACAGCGCACCGCCACCGCGACACCGCACCGCTCCGCCCTTGCAGCTCATCATCGCTCAACCCTTCGCCGGTTGATTTCTCGCATTGACGGCTCCATAGAATTATCTCAATTTCACGTAAGTCTCTTTCTTCTATCTCAGTTTCATAATCATTTCGTTTCTGTTAGAACTTGAAATGTTTTTTTTTTCTGTTTTTAAAAATCCCAAGTTTAATGTAAATGTTTGGTTTTAGAGCTTGATTGTTGTTAATAAACTCACTTACTGTAGAAATCGAAAAAAGTTTGAAATTTCCTTCAAGGCTTTTTGATTTGTGATTTTGCATTTTATTACAAGCTTGTGTGTTAGACTGTTGATTTGTGATTTTGCATAGTAAACTTCAACATTACCACATAGGTAGGATACTGGAATATGAGTTGGTGTTTTCCTTTAGGTGTAGTAGTTCTTAAAGCCTTTGTCCAATCATATTTAGAAATTTAGAAATTAATGTTAATGTTGTTTAAGTTTTAGGAACACAAGAATTACCGATTTCCAAGTTAAAACTCTGTTAAAACAAAGGTCTGATGGTAGGTAGCAAATAACAAGAGAGAAGATAGTGATGCTGTAATATTATCTTGTTAAATACAAGATTTCATGTATTTATATATTGAGATGAAGCCAAGACTTAGTCTACCCTATCTTGCTAAATGAGTAAATGTGAACAAGGAATGGTTTGAACTCACATTTTACACAGAAATTTGGATGTTCAAAAATTTAACCCATGAAATTATAGTTCACAAAATACCGAAATTTGCAGCATAGAATGGGTGTGAATTACTCTACAACAGCAACTATCCCTACTCAAGAAATGGAAGTGGAAGATATCCACCCTCAGGAGGTGGACTGGCATTAAAGAGGGCGGTAGAGTACCCAGAGTTGCTCCTGTCTTGTCTCTAAACTTATCACCTGGGAAAAAGGTTGATCCAAAAGCTTGACCATGCAGATTATGCTTCAGTATATCATCATTGAAGGCATTCCCTCTTATTCGTTTAAGATTCATATTTTGTGTGTTTTGCTTTGGATGATAATATCTACTAATAGTAGTTTAAATATTATTGTTCAATTTATGGTATTTTAGTATTTTATTGAATTGTAAATTATTTTGAGATTGTTTAAAATAGTTGTGATGTTTATTAGTTTGATTAATTTAGAAATTTATTAGTTTGATCAATTGTGAGATTATGAATGTTAATTTGTTGCACAGATTTTGAAACTTGATGTGTGAATTGTAAAAATTAATGCACAGGTTTTAGGTGGAATCGTAAAATATATTTAATTATTCAAAATAAAATAAATGACGTCGGTTTTTAAGATAAACCGACGTCGTACATTATTTTAAAAAAAAAATAAAAATCACATACGGCGTCGGTTATTTAGTATAACCGACGTCGTATGTATTTTATTTTTTTTAAAATACTAAACGACGTCGGTTATTAAGCAAAACCGACGTCGTTTAGTTTTTTTTTTTTTAAATATAGGATACGACGTCGGTTTTTAAGGAAAACCGACGTCGTATCCTTTTTTTTTTTTTAAATAAAAATAAACGACGTCGGTTTTCCTTAATAACCGACGTCGTTTATTAATTTTGAAAATTAAAAAATACATACGATGTCGGTTTTTACAACCGACATCGTATCATTTATATACAACGTCTGCCAGATCGACGTCGATTTTTAACCGACGTTAAAAGTGCTAAAAAACCGACGTTAAAGGTGTTTTCTGTAGTAGTGAAAATACCTAATAAATAACAAAACTCGTACGCTTTTGTGATGAATCTACTAAGGTGAGAAGTTAGAATTGAAGTATGGAGCACATACTCAACTAGAAGCCAAAGCTCATAATTAGATTATATATGCTCAACTCGCCCCATTCACGTGCGGGCGGAAATTCGAACCCATAAACTTTTGACATAGGTTAACTCTAATATCAATTGAAACATGTGTTTGTTGCATCTCAATTAAAAATCTAAGCTAGTAGATAAACTGTACATTTATGTTTATACTCGGTATATTATATGCTCAACAGCTAGGAAGTAGGAATCATAGTATTGCTGCTCCATCAATATATTTTTACTGTGCAACATTTCTAGTCTACTCTAGCCTTATATATTAGCTAGCTACTAAGAGACGCTGCAAAAAGATATCAATGAATACGATAAGAATGCAGGTCGCCCCGTCCGGAGTAATGCTCAGGTGCTTTGAAAGCACATACCTACTGGGCACTGGCTACTGGCTACTGGCTACTGGCTACTGGCCTGGTATAATGGTATTGGTCAATGCTCAGTTGCTCATCATATATACACACAGTATCACAATTCATAAAGTAAAGGATGGGGTGAAGCCAAGCTGGCACACCGGTCCCCCATGACTTTAAGGCAAGCTGACATACATATCCACTAGAGAATTGAAATTAAAAGTGGTCCCCTACACTACACTGACTTTAAGGCCATAAATTAAATACGGAGTATATGGAGAAAGGGATCGGACATCAACGCCACACTACACTACACTGACCAGTGACCACCCCATTCACACATTTGTATTATCACTTCAATTTTTCTTTAATTTTTACTTATCTTTCAAAATAGTACTGCGTATTAATGGTGTGCTCAATTAAACCTTACACCAAAAGCAGCCACGTGAATGTTTAGAATCGAACCAATCTCTTCTCCAAAATATAAAAATAATTAAAAAAATCAAATCAATATTGATTCGATTTCAAAAAATAAATAAATAAATAAAGACACGGAGTATGAAATTAGCTATTCCTAAGCTTAGACTAGGGCTGTACTATATTATAGCCTTGTCCTAGTCTAATCATTTAAAGACCCTTCTTGCTATTTTAATTTTAGTAAAAAAATATGACATCTTGTTGTTTTTTAAAATATATAATAGTAAAGATAATTTGTATTATATATGAGATTATTTTTCATTTTATCTCTCAACAATTGTGAAGATATAGCTATGAATGGAATGCAACTATATATATATATGAGTACCCATGTCAGCACTACAATATCACAGTTCTAAAGTTGGTAATTAAAGCAAGCAATTAATTATAGTACATGAACGTTGCTTGTGGTTATGGAGCGTTAGTTGCATTATATTGTGGTGTTTCTAGATGGAATAATGTCTCATCGGACGTCAATTCCGCTTACTCCACACACTATATATGCAATATTACAAACACTAGTTATAACTTATAATATGCACATTATGTAATTAAATTAATGTTAAGTATAAAAATTAAAATTAAATTCATGTTCAATATAAAAATTAAAATAAATAATAATAATTAATATAATTTTTAAATAAAAAGTTACTTAATAAAAAATAAAAATAATTATTTTTAATATAATCATAATGAGCATTTTTTACTTGTGATAAAAGTGGTATTAAAGATAAGTGTTGTTAGTTATAGATAGATAGTTATATAATCGAAAATAAAAATCATCATGTCCAAATAATTTTTATATTAAATTAAATTATTAAATCTTTTTGATGCAATATTAATGATTATTGATAAATCAATAAAATTTAAAAATTTTTTTTTTGTTAAAAGGGTACGTCAAAGTTATTATCTTTTGTGCAGCTTCTTCATCCTTGTGGTCCTGAAAATCTTCTTCATCCTTATTCTATTCTTCGATCTTCCTTTGTGCTCCTTAATTAAACCTATTTATATCAAAGGCCCTACAAAATCTTTATTCATGCAGGAGGTATGTAGCTTCAACAACATAATCATATTTGCGCTAGCTTAATACATGCTGGATTCATGTATGTATTTATGTATGTATGACCTTTGTAATAATAAGAAGAAAAATAATAAAAACAATAACAAAAGTAATAATATTAGTAATAAAAAAGAAGAAGATAATTTGTTAATTACTCAACTTCGGTTACATATTCATATTCTGAAATGTGATAACGGCATAATAAGTTTGGAGTAATTAGTTCCAGATCACAAAAGTCAAAGCTAATAATGTACATTCTACCAGGTTGGCAGTTGAAGAACATATATTGATGCATGCACCCACCAATAATCCAAAATTATGTCTTTTAATTTAGTTCACGATATGATTGTTTGTATGTAGTTGACATGCAAATTATTGAAATGTATGCGATTTTCTCCATATATGACTTCGACTTCTTCGGTGTGTTATAAATGAAGTCTATCAAATGACCGGGGTTGTTTACAAAATCTTTAGTAAGTATAGTAAGGCCCTACCCATTTGTGTATGTATTTTGCATAAAGTAGATGATGTGGAGGAGATAAGAGAAGGTGCATGAAGAAAGAGAAAAGTGGGGAAACATTGCAAATTTGGGGTTTTTGGCCGTGCAACTAGGGCCCACCTACAGAGATGAGAGGCGTCTCACTCTGGGGGCCAGGCGGGCGCGGGCCCGGGCGCGCGTAATTTTTTATTTTATTTTATTTTTATTTTTTGTACAGTTTTTTTCATCCACTTCAATCTTCTATTTCTTAATCACACTTGTAAAATCTCCTCAAAAACCTTACACTATTGAGGATGGCCTAATGACTTGCACCTTGACAACTCTCCTAATCCCAACTGTGGTAGAATACTTGACATTACTGGAATGAGAATAGAATCTACCGTGTACCGACAAACATATAGGCCATATATGTTTGGTAAAATAGTTAGCTTATCAATTAATTTTGATGTATTTGACCACTATTAGTTGTTTGACTTAGTTAAAAAATTAATATAAGTATTTGGTTAATCAAATATTTGTAACTTTAAAATGCTAAAATTCAAAAAGTTGCTCAAAACAACGTAACTTTTTTCAATTAGCTTTTTGAGAAAAAAAAATTATATAAAAAAGCTATTAGCTAACAACTAATTTACCAAATACTTTTTTACAATCAATTAATGTTATCAAGTAATCATACCCTCTAACCCAATCAACTAACAACCATTTTACCAAACATGCCATAACATTAATCAAATCAATTGTAGGACAACCAACATGTACTACGCCATAAATTTGCTTGTTTAATTACTTACCCTCGATTGTTGGGTCCTGCTCAACAGCATCGCCTTGACTATGAATCAGCTGTACTTGTTCTTTGTTTCGGAAAATAAAGAATTCAAATTTAAAACAACCTAAATGGCGAAAAATAATAATATTGTGAAGTATAATATTATTTGCGACAAAAAAAAAATGAAAGGAACGGGCCGGTTGTGATGAATGTCATATCTTCAACATGTACTTTTCATGGGTCATTATTTGCGTGAAAGGGTTGAGCATTTGTATTAACATGTTAGACCAGCATTCCCTCATTTGCGTGAAACGGTCGCCTTCTCCCTGGGAGAAGGCGACCAGCGAGGTCGCCTTTGCCGGAGAAGGCGACCTTTTCGCCGGAAATGGCGACCGGCGACGATTCGGTCGTCGCCGGTCGCCGGAAATTGACGCCGATCACCGGAAAATGCCAATGACCGGTGATAACAGGTCAATTACCGGTTTTTGGGCTTCATTGCTTCGAT
>CP025659.1:5152276-5163009 GCA_003576665.1 Ipomoea trifida | reverse complement strand
ATCCCAGTCCATGGGAGTAGGGCCCTGCTCCTGCGCAGCTTCTTCCTCCTCATTCTCTTCTTCATCCTCATCATCATTAGAATCATTCAAATCAGGTGCATCATCACCTCCAAGCTTCAACTCTGCAGCAAAGAACTCACCCACTGTGAAAGGAATCGCGCAACCATCCGATCTCTCGCCCATCAACTGAGGCAGTAGGCCCAACCCATAGCACAGTTTAGTCACGAAAGATCCAATGAATACAGTCTGAACCTTTGTCTTTTGCTGGGTTTGGAGCCATTTTTTAGCTTGCACGCCCATGTTGATACCGATATTATTTTCCATGCACCACATGTAGAATAAATCTTGCCTGTATACCTTGTTTCTGTTTGTTGTTCGACCAGAGAGATTTATGGCAAAGGCTAATCTGATAGCCTTCAAAGCATTTCCGGGGCATTATTGGGGCATTATTGGTTGTTCGAAGAGTTGTACGAAGAGTTGTACGGGGCATTATTGGTGATGCTTCTCCAGTATCTTCTAGCAGCTTCATCCGAATCAAAATCTTCCTTGTAGTCTCTGAAGTAAGGCATATAGATGCTCGTTTCATCGTGGAAACCGAGTGTAACACCTAGAGTGTTAACAGACATGTTGTAGTGGTTGCTGAAAAGAGTGAATGAGATGGATTCCCTAGCATCGTTGACTTCCTTTCTGATGTTCAGGGTTTCTAAGAATTCATAGGTCACCGGTGCATAAGTAGGTCATCTCCACTGAAAAAGATAGCGGAGCTGTTGGTGGCTCAAAAGTTCATTTACCTCATTCAAACAACCGAATTCTCACAAAATATTGTCCTCAAAGAAATGGCCGACACAAAGCTGCTTTCCCTTGTAGTGGTCTACTGTTGCAAGTTGAACGGGTGTCAAGTGTCGTAGTGACCTCGATCCCGGCTCTTGCGTAGCTTGTTGAGCTGTAGCTTGCTGTCGCGTCCGTGATCTACTCGATTTTCCTTTGTCATGTTTAGATTTCTTAGCTATCTCTTTATGTCGTCCCATCCTACAAAATATAGAGATTATGATTCATGGTCTTTGAATAAGACACCATTATATTTGTATAAAATTTCTTGTCAAAATAATGGAATTTAAACATATAGGGTTAAGAATTTTCGAAAATTTTGCCATAGTTTCCCCTATATTTTGGACAATTCTATCATAAGAATATCACCAATATCATTCCATTATCACACACATACATGAATTCATCATAAGATATGTCAATTTGATAGTCAAATAAGAAGTCAACTACAAAAGTCAAGAATTTCAAAAAGTCAACTTCATCTTCTTCCCCAAATTTCAAAATTAGGGTTTGAAATTGAAAATTCAATTTGGGCAATGTAGCATGTGAAAAATCAAATTGATGACATAGAATAGTTCTATAACAAGCTTATTCATCAAATCAAGCATCAATTTCATAATTGCAACAAGAAATCTAACAAACCCATTTGTTCATCAATGGTGTTCATACTTGAAGTTCAAAAAGATATAACAATCCATCAATGTAACCATCAATAATGAAAGAAAACATCAAAGGATAGTTCTATAAAGCATTGTGACCAACTTAATCATTCAAAAACATTCAAAATCATGCTAGGCAAGGTAAACTAAATTTCACATTCAAGGTCTTCCAAACTCATGAATATTCAAGGATAAAGAGTTAAAAAGATGAAAAATTACCTTGATGTTGATGTTTAATCCCCTTTAATGGTAAAAAGTGAAAAGTGTGTTCAAACCTTTGAGTTGGGTTCTACCTTGCGTGGAGAAGAGAAGAGAAAACAAGTTTTGGGAGTAAAATATGGTGGAATGGCCGAACAAGTGTTTTAAACCCGTAGAAGCCTTCCACGCCGGTCACACGCGTGTGACCGCTCGTGGAGGTTCTCTGCCTCGCTCCCACACCGAGCAACACGCGTGTGATCGTGCGTGGGGGCTTACTGCTTTGTTCCCACGCACGGTTACACACGTGTGAGCCTCGTGTAGGTCTACCGCATCGTTTTCTTCTGATTTTTGGCTTTCCCTTCCATACCTATATCCATTTTAAGCTCTTCCAAAGCAATTTCTAGTCTCGAATCCTACAAATTAGTCCTCAAAACATGGTTCCAAATGATTGTGGCAATTTATTAGAACAAAAACATTAAAACGAAAGTACTGCAATAATAGAAAGCATTTTATTAAAATCTTGGGTTGCCTCCCAAGCAGCGCCACGGTTTACGTCCTTGGCTAGACGCATCATACCTTGGTTTTGATTCTACCATATTCCTTGGTAGTGGGTAGAAAGCATTTGGGTACCCACGTGTTTTTCCAGGTAAGCTTATCGTTTCTCCGCTTCGGTTTTGGTTTCGTCTTCGATTTGACCTTTGCCCTTTGCCCTTTCATCGTCACCAGCTCCTTCTTTTGCTTTTTCCTTGTCATCATTCTTGGCTTGTCCTTCGAATCTCAGGGTGATTTCTCCTGAACTAACATCTATTCGTGCACGACAAGTAGCCAGAAATGGTCTTCTAAGAATTAAGGATTCATGGGGATCATCATCTCCCATCTTACAGACAATAAAATCGACAGGCACAAGAAATTTTCCTATTCTTACTATGACATCTTCCGCAAAGCCTTCAGGATACCGGGTGGTTCCGTCAGCTAAACGTAGAGTCAGCCTCGTCGGTTTCAAACATGGTAGGTTCAATTTTTCAAAAAGATTTAAAGACATGACATTGATAGAAACACCAAGATCAGCAAGAGCGTTTCTAGGTTCCATGTTCTGTATAGAGCATGGAATCAATAAAGCTCCAGGGTCACCCTTCTTTCTGGAGTTTCCCTCAGTCAAACAAGCCGAAGATTCTTGGCTTAAACATGTAAAATTGTCACCAATGTCATTCTTAAACAACTCACGGCATTCTTCACTATTAAATAATTTCCGAATAAAAGCTTTAAATTTACCTTCTCGAGCTGTTTCTTTTCCTTCTGAGCTGTTGATGTTGTCTCTTGGTAGTTCCTTTTCTTTCGGGCATTCTTCCGAAGTGGTTTCCTTCTTGCGTTCTTTCATGGATATGGTGCATGCACTACTTGCATTCTTCAATTCAAGATTAAGACTACAAGAGGTAGTCTTGTTTCTTCGGTCGTCTACCTTACATTGGCAAGTTCCACAGATAACATCCATTGGATCACATTTCTCATGTGTTTCTTCTTTGGCATCAATGGCGTTGACTCTCTCTTTTGGGTTATTTTCGGTGTTGCTCGGGAGTTGTCCGTAGTGTCGATTTGACATCATCTTAAACATCTGAGAGATTTGATTCTCGATTGTCTTAAGTGTAGCCTTCGATTCTTGACGAAGACTAGAAATTTCTTGCCTAATCTCTTGAGTAATTTCTTGTTTCAGATTTGCCCGATCATTTTTGAGTTCCATGATCGTCCTGGTAAGTCTTTCATCTACCTCACGGATGCCATCCCTTCTTTGTTGAGTAAAATCAAGCTGAGAGTCATATTGCGGCCTGAACTGAGTCATTTGATTTCCATTTCATTGGTTTTGATTGTACATCAGTCTGTCCTTATCAGTCTGTCCATACGTAGGCTTCTGTCCATAATTGTATTGTCTTTGCGCTTGATATCCATCGTTATGGCTATTGTTCCAACCCTCTCCCTGTTTCCAATTGTTGTTTGATCTTTGGTTTTGTCCATAAGCATTGAAGTTGAAGTTCCTTTGATAGTCTACAGCCTCGACTTGTTCTGATGCGGACGTAGAAGTACAAATATTGGTGTCATGAGGTCCTCCACAGATATTACAATAAAGTGCCAATGCCATACAAGGTTTTGGTTTTCCTTCCATTTTTTCTACCATAGCCTGTAGCTTCTTGATTTCGTGATTCATTGCTTCGATTTTGGCCTCACTTGCCACTCGATTACCAACTTCATAAATTCCTCCAAGATCTCCTCGTCGTTCATAGTAACTGGATGTGTTTTTAGATATTCTCTCAATTAATTCCTCAGCCTCTTGCAAAGTTAAAGAGACAAAGGCACCGCTGGAGGATGAGTCAAGTGACATCTTTCCTTCATCTGTCAACCCTTCATAGAATGAGCTAATCATGTCCCATGGGTGCATCAAATCTTGCGGGCATTACTTTTTAAGAACTTTAAATCTCCGCCAAGCCTCTCCCAAACTTTCGAATTTTCCTTGCTTGAATTCCTGTATCAGCCTTCTGATCCTCATAGTTTTTGTAATGGGAAAGAACTCATTCATGAATTCTCGATGCAACTGCTGCCATGTTCTGAAATGATTGTCGTCTTGGCTTTCCAACCATCGTGCTGCCTCTCCTATGACTGAAAATGGGAATAACTTCAATCGAACTATTTCCTCGCTAATGCCTTCTTGTTTGTACATCCCACATGCTCTTATAAATCTTGTGATGTGTGCGTTGGGATCTTCAGATGGTAATCCCGAATATTGACTATTTTGAACCAGTGTGAGAATAGTTGGATGCACATGAAAGTTGACATTCTCCATTGGAGGTACATAGATCGAGTTGTGCATGTTAAAATCCGGAGTCATGTAATCTGCGGTTGATCTTTGTGATTCTTGAGGGTTTCCATAATATTCCTCTTCACGAATGTTCTCTTGATTAATTGCTCTGTTAGCTTGCGGTTCTTCAATGATTGGTTCTTCATGATTAATCGTTACTTGCGGATTAATTGGAACTGGGGGTGGATTTGGTACTATTGTGCCTCTTCCTTGTGGGTTTCTGGTTGCGCTTGATGAAGCCATTTGTGATCCTTGGGTATTTTTCCTTCTAGTTGCTCTATTAATTTCGGGAATGTAGGGTAGTTGATGAACATATTTTTACACTTTGATTTAAGTATGTTTTTATAGTATATTTATATTTATTAATTTTTTTTACTTTATTTTTATATTTTTAGGATTCTAGAGTTAATTAGTTAGAATAAATATTTTATAATAATTATTGGGCATTAGTAAGGTTTAGATGCTAGTTTTAATTATTGGCCCAAAATAAGTATTATATTTTTATTAGTGTGGGTTGATAAGCCCATAGCATCATAGCCCATATCTTTATTTATTTGTTTAATAAAATTAGCCCACAATATATAATAACCTAAATAACTAAACAAAAGAAAAAGGAATGAATTCAAATATTTTTGTCTGGTTTGCGCAGCTCATACGTACGCAGAGAAGATTTCGTCGACAACAACAGCAGGGCAGATTCCGTAGGCGACTCATCGGAATTTTGGAGAGGGTTTCGTCGGTCAACCGGGGAAACTGATGGCAAGGAGTAATTTCACCATTTGGGTCTAATTTTGAGAGGTTCAAATTAATTCTTAGATTAATTATTTTCCTCAATTTAAGAGTTTTTGTTGGATTAATGGTGTATAAATAGTAGTGAGTTCTTGTTGTTGAGGGATCAGACTAGCTGTGCATAATTTTATAGTTTTCTCCAGTTTACAAGTTTTTATTTTTCTGTTAAAATTCTCTGGTTCATGGCCCTGCGAGGCTAATTCTCTAAACTTGGTCAATAGATTACATGAACCCTGGATCATTCTATACTGTGAGATTGGTTTAGTTCTTAATGTTGAATTCATATTCATTTGAGTAATTGATATTCTCATGTGCTTTCATTTGTTTTATTTTATATGACTGTTCCAGTTAATTGCTAGGAGGCCTACTAGTTTAATTACTTAAACAGTTTATTGCTAGATTAGTTAACGATTCGTTCAATTGATTTTCTAATCTGTATAGCAACTATGATTAATTTTATCACGGCTTAGTGTTAATTTAATCATAGGAAGAATATTAATATGAATTAAACATAACCGCATGTGTTTATGTTATTCAGTTTCGTTGATTTTCTTATTTTAATGCTGCTATCAAATTAAATATAAGTGCTTGTCTTGTGTTATTTGATAGTTAGGGGTAGTTGATACCACTTGTGTTTGATTACCTATGACTAAGGAAAATCGGGAATTAATCCCACAACGAATGTTCAATTGTTATGAGTTAACCGTGAATCTATGATCGGTTACTTAAATCCAGTGGTGAATGTTTTCTTAGACCAAGTATTAAAAGTCCAATTGATTTCTTTCGTAAACTTTGGCTTGATTATCATCTTTTCTATTCTTATCTATTTATTTATTCATTTACTTATTTTGAATGGTAATTTCATACCGGAAACCCCCCTCTTTAATTTGAATTCATAAATCAAACTAGTTATTCCTCGTGGGAACGATCCTTACTCTCACTACTACGTTTTTAAGGTTTAATTTGGGAGCCCGACAGCTCGCCAAATTTTGGCGCCGTTGTCGGGGAGCTTTTCTAGTTTATTTTATTTCTTTATTTGTTTATTTATGCATTCTTCTTATTCAGTTGTCAAAAAATATTTGTGTCTTCATTACTTTGTTTAATTGCTGCAATATCTTTCATGTTTTATGCCTATAACTCGATATGCTAATCGAGAATTATTGTCGTACGATCCAGAAATTGAAAGAACTCTACGCAGGTTATGAAAAAAATCTCGGAGGAAATTGGAGTTTAGTGCACTGGCTACTGATTCCCCATCTTCCTCACATTCTAATTTAGAAGAAAAACCCATGGCTCAAAATCGGACTCTAAAAGAGCTTGGAGCTCCAAATTTAGATCAACAGCCTTTATGCATTACGTTCCCTGCTTTAGATGCTAATGTACAATTTGAATTAAAATCTGGATTAATTCATCTTTTGCTTTCTTTTCATGGACTTGCAGGTGAAGATCCTCACAAACACTTAAAAGAATTTCATGTGGTGTGTTCAAGTATGAAACCCACGGGGGTTACTGAAGAACAAATCAAGTTGAGAGCATTCCCATTTTCTTTGAAAGATTCAGCGAAAGATTGGCTATACTATCTACCTTCCGGGAGTATTGCCACATGGAATGACTTGAAGACGGTGTTCCTTGAAAAATACTTTCCAGCTTCAAGGGCAGCCAACATCAGAAAGGAAATTTGTGGTATAAGGCAACACAATAGAGAGTCACTTTATGAATATTGGGAGCATTTCAAGAAGCTTTGTGCAAGCTGTCCTCATCACCAAATCACGGAACAATTACTTATTCAGTACTTCTATGAGGGACTCTTTCCAACTGATAGAAGCAAGATTGATGCTGCAAGTGGAGGTGCATTAGTTGATAAGACACTGGATGCTGCAAAGAATCTAATTGCAAACATGACAGCAAATTCTCAACAGTTTGGCAGTAGGTTTATCCAACCATCCAAGCAAATGAATGAGGTAAGTATTTCCAATCTTGAACAACAAGTGGCTGGTTTAACTACTCTTGTTCGTCAATTAGCTGTAGGAAATATGCAAACTGTGAAAGCTTGTGGAATTTGCTCGGTAGTTGGACACCAAACTGATGCTTGCCCAACTCTTCAAGAAAAACCTATTGAACATGTCAATGCGGCGGGAGGTTTTCCTGGACAACCTCAAGGTAAGTATGATCCATTTTCTAATCCATATAATCCTGGTTGGAGGGATCACCCGAACCTTAGCTATGGGAACTCACAAGGGAACTAGATTGTTCAAAATCGTTCAAATTTTCAGCAGTATAGACAACCATTTCCTTCAAGACAACCACCGGCACAAAGCTCTAACTCAGGTATGAATCTTGAAGACATTGTTAAGTCTCTTGCCACTAACACTTTACAATTTCAGCAAGAAACACAACTATTCCAACAAGAAACAAAGTCCAATTTTCAAGAAACGAAAGCTAGCATCCCGAACTTAGAAAGACAAATGGGCCAACTAGCAACTACGGTAGGTCGGTTGGAGGCACAGAGTTCTGGAAAATTACCCTCTCAAACGGTGGTCAATCCAAGAGAAAATGCAAGTGCAATTGTTTTGAGAAGTGGTAAGGAAATTGAGGGTCCTGCAAATGCTACTCCATCAGTGGACAAAGAAAAAAAGGAAACTAGCAACAACGAAAATTCTCCAGGTAAGTTTCCTAGTCCTTCTGATTATAAACCAACTCCCCCATTCCCTCAAGCTTTGTCAGAATCTAAAAAAGAAGCGAAAGATATAGAGTTATATGAAACTTTTAAGAATTGTGAAGTAAATATTCCATTACTTGATGCAATAAAACAAGTTCCTAGATATGCTAAATTCTTAAAGGAGTTGTGTACAACAAAAAGGAAGCAAAAGTCAAAAAGAGGTGAGAAAGTGATAATGGGAAAGAAAGTCTCAGCTGTGATTCAAAGCAAGCTTCCTGAAAAATGCAAGGATCCAGGTATGTTTACTATTCCTTGTATGATAGGTGATACTAGACTTGAGAAAGCCATGCTAGACTTAGGAGCATCTATTAATGTTATGCCATATTTTGTGTATGCTTCTTTAAAACTTGGACCTTTGAATAAAACTAGTGTGGTTATCCAATTGACTGATAGATCTAATGCATATCCTAGGGGTGTTATTGAAGATGTATTGTTGCAAGTTAATAATTTGATATTCCCTACTGATTTCTATGTGCTTGATATGGAAAATAATGATCATTCTGCACCTATTCTACTAGGAAGACCATTTTTAAAAACTGCAAAAACAAAAATTGATATTCACAGTGGTACACTTACTATGGAGTTTGATGGTAATATTGTTACATTCAATATTTATGATGCTATGAAATGCCCTAGTGATGATAACTCTGCTTATTCTGTTGATATTCTTGATTCATTAGTTGAAGAAGTTTTTGAATTTGATGGTAATGATGAATTGAAAGTTGTTATTAGTGAACACCTTGAAAATGGGAATAATGAGTTTGCTATGAGTGCCAATTTACAAGAGACTATTGCATCATTGAATTATTGTCCTAAATTGAACCAACATAATAATGTTTCTTATATGGCTTTACCTTAGCAAAAAATTGTTACCCTCTGTTGTGCAGGCACCTATCCCTGAGTTGAAACCTCTCCCCGAACACCTTAAATATGCTTTCTTGGGAGAAAATAAAACATTGCCAGCCATAATTTCAACTAAACTTTCTACAGTAGAAGAGGAAAAGCTTGTACATGTGTTGAAAGAACACAAAACTGCCATTGGGTGGACTATTGCAGATATCAAAGGAATAAGCCCATCCACTTGCATGCACCGAATTCTATTAGAGGAAGGAGCAGAACCATCCCGTCAACCACAAAGGAGGCTAAACCCACCCATGATGGAAGTAGTGAAGGAAGATGTCCTTAAACTCCTTGGAGTTGGGATAATCTATCCAATTTCAGACAGCAAATGGGTTAGCCCAACTCAAGTGGTTCCTAAGAAAACAGGAATTACAGTTGTGAAAAACCAAAATGATGAACTGGTTCCCACTCGTATTCAAAATGGATGGCGAGTTTGTATAGATTATAGGAAGTTGAATGCTGTAACAAGAAAAGACCACTTCCCTTTACCTTTTATTGATCAAATGCTAGAAAGGTTAGCTGGTCGTTCGTATTTTTGTTTTCTTGATGGTTATTCAGGTTATTTTCAGATTGCAATTGTTCCAGAAGACCAGAAAAAGACAACTTTTACATGTCCCTTCGGCAATTTTGCATATCGACGCATGACGTTTGGCCTCTATAATGCCCCGGGCACCTTTCAGAGGTGTATGGTTAGCATATTTTCTGATTATGTTGGGCATATAATACAGGTTTTTATGGATGATTTTACAGTTTATGGAGATTCTTTTGATAATTGCTTGAATAACCTTACACTCATTTTAAAAAGATGCATAGAAAGTAATCTTGTGTTAAATTATGAAAAATGTCATTTTATGGTTGATCAAGGTAATGTTTTGGGGCATGTTATTTCATCTAGAGGGATTGAGGTTGATAAAGCTAAAGTTGATATTATTGAATCTCTACCTTATCCTACTAATGTGCGGGAAGTCCGCTCTTTTCTTGGACATGCAGGTTTCTACCGAAGATTTATCAAAGACTTCTCGAAGATAGCCCTACCTTTGTGCAAATTGTTGCAAAAAGAAACCTCCTTTGAGTTTGATGAAGAGTGTAAAGGAGGATTTGACAAATTGAAAGAGTTGTTGGCGTCTGTCCCGGTCATTCAGCCACCTAATTGGAACTATCCTTTCGAGATTATGTGTGATGCAAGTGATTACGCAGTAGGGGCTGTGTTGGGTCAGAAGATCGGAAAATCATCCCATGTTATTTATTATTCTTCTAGAACTTTAAATGATGCTCAGAAAAACTATTCTACTACAGAAAAAGAACTTTTATCGATTGTTTTTGCTTTAGAAAAATTTAGATCTTATTTGTTGGGTACTAAAGTTATAGTTTATTCTGATCATGCAGCTCTTCGCTATTTGATGAAAAAGCAAGAAGCCAAACCAAGGTTGATAAGATGGATATTCCTCTTGAGTGAGTTTGATATAGAGATCAAAGATAGGAAAGGGGCAGAAAATCTCGTGGCAGATCATTTGAGTCGTTTGGTGCACATCGAACCTGAACCACCACTGCAAGAAGCATTCCCTGATGAACACCTACTTGCTGCAACATCGATTTTACCATGGTATGCTAACATAGTCAATTTTTTGGTTGCTAACAAGTTTCCTCATGAGTTGTCTAAAGCCCAAAAAGATAAAATCAAGAGTGATTCCAAGTACTATGTGTGGGATGAACCATACCTGTGGAAGCATTGTGCTGACCAAGTGGTAAGAAGATGTGTACCTGATGATGAAATTGTTTCAATCCTCGCTTT
>CP025659.1:5117735-5144454 GCA_003576665.1 Ipomoea trifida | reverse complement strand
ATATATATATATATATATATATATATATATATATATATATATATATACAAGTGTATATATATCAAATTGAAAGAATTAGCCCAATTGAAATTAATTTAATTGCCCAAGGAATTAATTAACGATCGGAAGGCTTGAAATGAATTTACGGGGTGTTACAAATAGAGCTTGATCTAATCTAAAAAACTAAGAAAAATGGAGAAATCTCTCCAAAGAAAAACTAAGAAAGGTGAAGACTAAAAGTCTGGAAAATCCTCCTCTGAAAATTCATCAAAGGGGTATAAAATAGTCTCCGAAATGACAACCCTAGCTGAATTTCGCGCATCACGCCTCCACGCCATTCACACGCATGTGAGCGTGCATGGGAAGCTTCTGGAAAGTTTCCACGCTTACTCACACGCGTGTGGCCTTCCTGATCAGTCCTCCGGGGCTCCGCTTTTGCCTGGTTTGCTCTTTTAGCTCATCTTTTGGTCCTATATGCTCCCGGGGCTCCTGTTTTGCTTCTTTTAAGCTAAAAATAGCTTTTGTGCACCAAATAGTAATTTTCAAGTATTTATGCACATAATTTGCCAGATAAGGATGCCATAGATGCGATAAAACACCCTAAGACGTGCCTGAAATAAGGGTGTCTCGGAGTCTTATCACCAGGCCGAGAGGTCGTGTGACCTCAGCGAGGCCGAGGCCAGGCCGAGGTCACACGTATTTTTTTTTTGCTCAGGGCTCTTGCGTGAGTTCACTTCGACTATCCGTAGGCTCGGTCAAAGGTCAGCTCTCACGTCAGGTAGCTAGCGAGATCGGATCTCGTGCCAGCCCTAAGGGATTAGAGTGTGGTGTTTTTGAAATCAAGCATCTGGCTTGACCCAGGAAAACACTCTCCCGTCAGGTAGCTAGCGAGATCGGATCTCGTGCCGGCCATAAGGGAATAGAGTTATTTTATTTGTTATCATAGTAGCCGAGGCACGGGGCCTCGACCATGGCCGAGGTGATGAGCTCGGCCCAAATTGGCCGAGGTGATGACCTCGACATATTTATTGGTGACGTTGCTCGGGGAGGTGACGCCACTCAACGCTTGAGGAGGTGACGCTGCTTGAGGAGCACCGCCGCTTGAGGAGGTGAAGTTGCTCGAGGAGGTGACACCACTCACCGCTCGAAGAGGTGATGTTGCTCGAGGTGGTGACGCCGCTCGAGCAGGTGACGCTACTCGAGGTGGTGGCGCTATTCGAGGTGGTGACACTACTCGTGGAGGTGACGCCACTTGAGGAGGTGATGTGACACCCCAACTTTTTCACAAGCTGAGATAGTTAAAACTTAACACAAAAGCTGTCTATCTCAACCATAAAACATAATATAGCGGAAGCGAATTTAAACCTAAGGTGCATCATGCCACATCTAGGTAAATAAACACAGCCTAGATGCACAGGCTAACCATAAACTGAACCAACTGTATAAACATAATCCTCAAGTAATATCAAAACATCAAGAGCTAAACGAGAGTATGTAAAATCTCATAGCGGCACACAGGCCCAAAGCACAAGTCTAAAAACATAGCGACTAATCTAAGCCTCCTCATACGGGTATATCTCTATCGCGCTCACGCTTAGACTTTATTGCGAACCTGGAAAACACACAAGGAACCATTAGCAAAAGACTGCTAAGTAACCACCATTCACACCCGCAAGGAAGTATAGATATATATAAGTTTGTAAATAGGTTTACACACCCGTATAGAATATACACACCAACAAACTGTTCTTTAATTAAAATCGGATACTCAACAATGATAAACTGAATGAATCACAAACCAAGACTCCTCCAAATGAAACCAATATTCAATAACGAATGTATAAGACAACAAGTCCATAAACAAGATACCAACTGAATCATAACTCCAATAGAATGATCACAAAGGAACCAACCAAACCGTAACATAACGAGGAACAACAAGATATCAACTGAGATACAACTTAACCGAATAATCACAAGGAAACTCACGAATACATAATACCAAGAAAGAACTCCCAATTCCAACCTCCAAACCACCATACCAACCCTCATACCAAACACCAACCCAAAAGTTAGTTCACAGGGGTAGAAACCCAATCACAGAGGTCATAAATGCCCAAGCACAGGGGTAGAAACCCAATCACAGGGACCAAAGTCCAATCACAGGGGTAACAACCCGATCACAGGGACGAAAGTCCAATCATAGGGGTAATAACCCAAATATAATCGATAATAACACAGTTAGTTCACCCATCAACCACCAAGAGATACTCAAAGATCCACCGCTCCATATTCATACTCCAACTCAGCCCAAGAACAACCAATCAGAGTGTTCATCTCAACTATGAACACGAACCAACTCCCAGATAATATAATCAAGGAATCAACAAAGCAAGAGTACAAAAGAGGGACCAAGAGACATGAACAAATACTCCAAGGACATGGTAAAATACCCAACAAAAGGCATGAATAAATACTCCAAAGACATGGTAAAATACCCAAAAAAATACTCCAACAATGTTCAGAACCAACAAGGAAACAATCAGACAATAAATCACAAAACAGTCTCTTGAAACAGTTTTCCAGTAGACCTAACGGAACACTGCAACGGACCACAGACCTCCGCCACACTCCTCCGCAAGAAGACCCCGGATCCCCTCAATGGATCCCTTTCCTCCGCCAACCTCCACCGTGTTGCCCTTGCGGAAGGCCCTAGCGGAGTACATTGTGCCGTTAGGGTCCTCCGCAAGGCCAAATCTCACACCCCATGTAACAACCCCATTTTCCTTATCATAATATCTTGTTCAAACTGAATTTATTTCCACGTTCAAGTATCTCATACTCAAACGCACAGGCTAAACTAACTTACTATCGATTACTAATACAATATGAATTCTATTGGATTTAATTATTACAACCTTTATAAAAATCCAACGCGAATCACTCTCATGCCAGTGCTCCAAATTGTCATGCAATCATCACCTGCAAAATTAACTAAAGGGGAAACAAAGTCAGCACGACGGCTGGTAAGACTTACTCCACCCCGTAAAACATTTTGCACATAACACCTTGGAGCACATAGGAGCATATATTTTCACATTAACCCCTTAAAAATTTTATTATCATCAATACCAATAAACTTTATCCAATTAGCAAGTATATATTAATATACCCACAAAATTCCTAGGAGATCAAAGCTTGCCTATCCATAATCCAAAAACATTAAACCAATATATTTCCTCAAACATCACATTTCCGTATAACTATTTCCTCAAATCAGTTCATAATACCATCAGTACTCGAAATTCCTTCAAAACATAATATATTCACCAAGAGATATTTTAAATCCTTAAATAATCATCAACAAATTTCCAAATCAAAAGAACCACTTCCAAGTTCATAAAATATTAACCAAAGAGAGAATTCCAATCTCTCAAAATAAACATCAAAGAGAGAATTCCAATATCTCTAAGTATCCACCATATAGAGAGTATCCATGACTCTCACAATAACCAACCACCAAAGATAAATTACCAATAATGAATAAACCTTTCATACGTCCAATGATAGTCATTATATACAGTGTCAAGGAGGAATGGATCCAAATGGAAAGTTTCAACTTCCAAACCAATACCAAACCAACCGGCCGAATTCACGAACCGGTGGCCAAAGCCAAATAGAGAGAACTCAGCTCTCACAATAATAATAGTAACCAAAAAGGAGAGTTTGAAATGTCCAAGTGTCGCCATCCTCTCGAGACAAAATATATAAATACAACCATAACCTCCAAGTCTCACGGCTTAAATAAATAAATAAAATCTTTATACCCAAGTAGCTCATCAAACATTACACATGTATCTATAACTTTTAAATTATCGTACTTCATACGAAATATACCACCAAATATCATACACTCATGATTTACGCCTAATCATTATACTAAATATAAAGATACCAAATATCCATACTATATATCATATCCTAATACATATTAATAAATTATAACGCTAAAGTACTAAATTGTTCCAGATGTAACGATTACCATACATCATCAAATTTTTATCACAACACATGAATACAACAAAGCATTTTTATTTATACTCCACTAGTAGCTCACGTATTACACAATTTATTGTAAATATTGATTTATAAATTTACCAAGAGCATATTGAATATTAGACATGCAGAAATACGAATCTGATCATGCAATAACAAATATATATGTACAATTTTGAACATAGATCACATAGAAAATATTTGCAAGTGCCACAAAATATTCTTGGAGGATTTTAAATACAATTTTGCATGTAAACACATAGTAAATATAGTTTTAATTTTTGGGGTAAAGTAATTTTAGATGGACATAAATCTTACCCTTGAAGCGTACGATGCACTTAACACCTTATAACATCCTGTTCATATTGAGGCGCAGGTTCCAGTCCATAGCATCATAGCCAACTTCATAGGGAACCATAATCATTTGCATATTATAAACTAATCTTTATCTCATTTTTTTTTATATTAATGTTACGAAATGATCATCACCATCAACCTACGTCAACGGCACACCATCGTCGCCAGTCCGCTCGCCGTCGACGGAAGAAAAAAAAAAAAGGAAAAAAAATCTAGAGCTAGAAACCGCCACCGCCGGAGAGCTCTAGCGTCGCCGTAGTCACCACCGGACTCATCATCGGCTCTCTCCCTCACTCTCTGTTTCTCCCTCTCTCCCTATCTCTCAACGTGGGTGTGGGTAGAGAATAATGAGGAACCAGAGAAGAGCAAAATCATTTTTGATGGGAAGAAATTAAGGTGATGATGATGAGAGGAAGATAGGTTATATTCATATACGAAAAAGATGGCGTAAAACTGATCTTGGGGCAGGGGCGGAGCCAGGATTTGTTGGTGCGGGGGACCAACCACCATTCGAGCGAATAATAAAATACATTAATATTCATTATTTAACTTAACATATCTTGCGTGTCACAAAAAATATCTATACTAAAAATTATCTATACTAAATTGTTTTTCAATGTATACTAACAAACAATCTTTAAGAAATACGCAATAACCTGAACGCGGGAGCATAATTAACATTTGATCGCATGTAAATCAAATTAATCAACTAAAGAATATTCATGATCATAAATTTTATTAAAGATGTATTCTCAAATTCGAATGACCAATAAAATGCTTCACTTCTTTGACCTCTATACCTTAATCGTCATCTTAAATCCAAGAGTTTATAAGGAAGCATGCAAGTCAAAGAAGAAGAGTGGATGAAAAACTAAAGGAAATAGTCTCTCTTTCCTTCTTGCCGAACTAAAATGAAGGAAAATAAAATTGGTTTCTTTGTTTTCTCTTTGATTCTCAGTCTCTCACTGCACCAAATGAAGGAAAAACCAAGGCTATGAAATGGGTTTCTAATTTTCTATGGTTGCTTTTTTATTCTGCCAAAACCAAAAGCAATGGCAAAGGAAACTAGGGAAACTAAGGAATGAATAAATAAAGAAAAAACAGTTTCCTTTTATTTTTTTATCTCAGCTGAAAAAAAAGGGATAAAAGGTCATGAAAAATGGTTTCCTTGTCTTCCTTTTCTGTCGAAAACAAAATGTATTAAAAGCCAAAAATTAAACTAATTATTGCTTTTGCTTCTCAAACCTTTTGAACTGTGGTGTGCAGCTATCTGATTTTGATGAGGGGGGCCACAAAAAAAATATCTTACAATTTACAATACTAATAAAAGAAATTTTTTTGGAGGGGGGGCCAAGGCCCCCTGCAACTCTCACTTGGCTCCGCCCCTGTCTTGGGGTGATGATAAGTTCATAATGGAATGATGATGGAATCAAGATGATTATGCCGAGGATTAGAAAATATATATGTATATTATAAAATCTGTGTGTATATATGTATGAATGGGATGTGTATAGTTTATCATATAATGCATAACGTATGTAGCGTATAATCAATGTAAAATTATATTTGTCTGTTATGCTTAAAATTAGGAAAATTGAAATTTTCATAATATGTTTGAATAATTAAAGCTATATACATACTAACATACATATATATATATTGAAACTAATCAATACAATTATTCTGTGAATGCATATGTAGAAATGAAAACCATATATATGTATATTATGTTTATATTTATATTAAAAGTAAAAGAAATCATACTATATATATATTATACATATTAACACGTAAAAGAAACATTACCATGCATGCTAATAGTATATGAATTGTGTATTTCCATAATTAAGATTAGGATCCTATAATCATGATTAGTTTACTTAAGATAATAGTAATATTTATATATGAAACGTGTATAATCATAATTATTAGGATAGTTTACAATGTTTATAGCAAGTGGGTATAGGATTAAAATGGGTAGGTAATTAGGATAATATAATACTCATAAAATAATTATCAAAATACTTTTGGGTCAAATAATTTGATAATAATACCACAATAAATTTTAAATGTAGGAGGCCGGTTTGAAAGAATATCACTGAATATAATGTTAATAAAATTTGCAGGTCTTACACCTCACTCCCAGACCTTGCTCAGACACGAAAGAATGATTCCAGAATACAACAATCAGATTATAACACCCAGATTTCATCCAAAAGAGGTCAAATAAACATGGAATCCATACCAACAATTGCTCATAAACATTAATATGCAAAGGATTAAGAACACAAGTTCATAAACCCATCAAACACAATTCCAAATACAAGAACAAGGCTAATATTCAAGAAATATCAGGATTCCAACACACCAAAGAATAGCATAGGTTGAGAGTGTAAAAATAGATTTTGATGGACATAGTGGTTACCTCTTGAAGCCCTTCTCAATCAAACAAATCCTCAATACACTTCACAAAGCACCACCTCCTTCTTGATCATCTTTTTCCCCAAAGAACCCCAAAAGAAAACATAAGAACTTGCATAAAGATTATGAAAACTATATGATGCAATGAATATTCCTAGATATATACACTTACCCAAACTCCAACAACCCTAAAAGAGCAATCTTGACTTGAATACTTGAAGGAGGAATGAAGATCAATTTTTGAAAGGAGAAGGATGAAAATGGCGTGTGTATCAAAGGGTAGGGAAGAGAGAGAGAAAACCTCTAGAAGAATTAAGTCTTGAATATATATACTACAATACATATATTCATATATGTGTATATTAGGGTGGAAGACTTAATAAGGAGTGGGCTCAACTCTTTATATATATATATATATATATATATATATATATAACAATGTTATGCACAAGATTAATTTATTGGGCCAAGAGATTCATCTCTTAAATAAATAAATACATAGAATAGGAGAAAGCCCATAATATTAGGAATTAAATGTCTTAGAGACAATATATATATATATATATATATATATATATATATATATATATATATATATATATATATATATCTATATATGAAATTGGAAGGACTAGCCCAATTAAATTAAATAAATTGCCCGGTGGAAACAATTACCGGTCTCAAGGCTTGAACGAATTTACGGGGTGTTACAGGTGACGCTGCGTGTGGAGCAGCGCCACTTGATGAGGTGACACCAGCTTGATGAGGTGACACCCGCTTGATGAGGTGACGCTGCTTGAGGAGCAGCGCCACTTGATGAGGTGACACCAGCTTGATGAGGTGACACCCGTTTGATGAGGTGACGCTGCTTGAGGAGCAACGCCACTTGATGAGGTGACACCAGCTCGATGAGGTGGCACGAGGTGACGCTGCTTGAGGAGCAGCGCCACTTGAGGAGGTGACGCCGCTCGTGGAGTTGACACCACTTGAGGTATTCACGTTGCTCGAGGAGGTAACGCTTAATGTGATTGAGGTGGTGACCTCGCCCGTTTGATGAGGTGATGCTGCTTGAGGAGCAGCGCCACTTGATGAGGTGACGCCACTCACCGCTTGATGAAGTCCACGGCTTGGATGGGAGCCGTGTTCACTCGGTAATGCCACTACTTGTAAGTCCACTACTTGGATGGGAGCAGCGTTCACTGGGTAACGCCACTGCTTACAAGAGGTGAACGTACAAGTGAAGGAGGCGGATGCACTTGAGGAGGAAGTGCCCGTGGTTGTTGTTGAGTTGGCTACGGAGATCACCCTTGCGGCGATCTCCCACACGGTTACTGTTGAGCTACTCACGAAGATCACCCGAGGGGTGACCCTTGTTCACCTGACTATGTGCATGCGAGCTGCTGGATCCAGATGCCATTGATAGTGATGAGATGAACTGAGTGGTTTATGATTTTGTGAATTTAGCCTGAGATCTGATCTCGGCTCTCAATGAAAGCACCAGTGACGGTAATAATGTGTTACTGGTATGTATTATTTGAGTATTATTGATACAGTGTTTGAGTATTTGAGTACAATATTGAGTGCAGTGCTCAGTGTACAAGATGAGTTGAGTGTTGTTTTGTCTAAGTTCAAATGTCGTCCCTCTACTTTGCGTTATGAGTCATTTTATTCCCTTCAGCTTAGTAATGGGTCATCATTGTTGAGGAGCTGAATGTTGGTCATCAATATTGATATGATCTCATTTGTGCATATTTATCTAAGTGTTTTAGATCATATTTGGAGCTTAAATGTATTAAATTGCCTTCTTCAATTCATGTTTCCTTGCTTTTTAATGTAGACACGATTTATTATTGAATTTGGTGCTTTTAAGGCGTTTGTTGGTATTTTGAAGCAATTTTAGATCAAACGCAAAGCAAAGGGACAATTGAAGGCATGATTGGAGTCAAAACGAATGAAGAATGCTGATTTTAGAGCTGAACGCGTCCGGAATCCCGCCCATCGCGACAAAACACTTCAAGACGCGAGGAATTGAGCCAACAGCAGGCTCGACGCGTCGAGCTCTCGACGCGTCGAGAAGGCGCCGTAGGAATTTCCAGAAAATTATCGAAGGCTCGACGTGTCGAGCCCATTCTCGACGCGTCGAGAACCCTATGTCTGTCCAGAAACTGCTGCGCGGAAAAGCCTATTTTGCCCCTATTTTGTGCTCCCACTATAAAAGCTTATTTTCCAAGAACCCTAAAGCTGAGCTGCGTTTTTGGGAGGCAAAAAGGAGTGAGTGAAAGGTGTTGTCTCTTCAATGGAGTGAAAGAGGGATCCACTACTTTGGAGAAGAAGATAGTCATCTCAAGGAGCTAACAAGGCTTTGGGAGGAAGAAGGAGAGCTATATTCGGGAGAATTTCCTTTCCCTTTCTTTATTTCCTTAGTCTTTGTAAACTCTTCATTACTTGTGCTTTGAATTCTATCCTAGCCATGAGTGGCTAAAGTAAAGTTGGGATTTTTGGGTAATAGGTGTTTATGAATCCTATTTGCCTTGTTCTGAATGTTTAAATGATATGTTTATATTTGGGTTTAATACTTTTGTTGCAAATGTGATTTCTATTGAGATGATTGTGATTAAAGGCCTAAATTGCTTGTATCTTGCTATGATTGTGTCTTAATGGGAGTTGGGGCATAGATTAGAGCACTCACATTTGCACTTAACTTATGCACCTTGGGAGAGGGCAAACTTGTTAAGGGATTCCTTTTAGATTGCTTGTTCTTGTTTAGTTCTTTATTGTGGGTTTGAATTATGAGAGTAATTCCTTCCCCTTTTGTGTAAGCAATCATCCACGTTTGTTAGAACCCAAATCACATATCTCCCCTTAGTTTGGCATTAGGAGACTAAACACCTAAACCCGGAAATCTCATTTCTCCTCCTATTTGTTTTCATCGACTACGTTTTTATTATTCTCGTTTTTATGGTATTTACAACCGTTCAAACATCTCTTTCGTTAGGATTAGCTTCACATGAATATATTAGTAACTAGTGTTCAATGCGCCCCGCTTCCCTGTGGATCGATACCCCGGAATACTCCGGGTATTTGAGTTGTTATGAAAATATGCTACAATCAAATACTGAGGAGCTGAACATTGGGCATCAATGCTGAGGAGTTGAACCGTAGGTCATTCTGAGGAGCCGTTGAGCATTGATGCTGAGGAGTGAAGTGTTGAACGGTTGGATGAATGTCCGTTGCCTTGCCTCTGGGTCTTGCAAGTGGTTCTGGATCGGGTGCTGCTAGCCTGATTACTCTGTCAGGTACCAAGGTCCTTAAGAGAAAATTGAGCTGATAGGGTCACCACAAAACGATCAAGCGAGGGTGTGTTGTTCCCTGTCAACAAAATATCATCTACGTACACTAAAAAATAGACAATTACACCATGAGTTGAATAAACAAATAGCGAAGCATATGCCTGCGACTTAGCTAATCCACAGCGCTGCAAAAATAATGACAGCTCCTAGTACCAGGCTCTAGGGGCCTGTTTGAGGCCATATAGAGCTTTTGTTAACCTGCAAACATGAGTTGGGTACAAAGGGTCAACATATCCCGGTGGCTGCTTCATATAAACTTCTTCATGCAATGTGCCATGTAAAAAAGCATTATTAATGTCCAACTGGCGCAAACTCCAGCGATTACTCAATGCGACAGTGAGAACTAGACGAATGGTGACCGGTTTCATAACCGGGCTATAGGTCTCAAAGTAATCCCGGCCAGCAGTCTGTAAGAACCCTTTAGCAACAAGGCGTGCCTTGTATCGATCAACAGAGCCATCCAGTTTATGCTTGACACGGTAAACCCACTTACAACCGATTGGAATCCCCGCTCTGCGAGGAACAAGACGCCATGTTTTGTTGCGGTGCAACGCGTCGAACTCGTCATCCATGGCTTTTCTCCACCTTGCGTCTTTTAGGGCCTGAGCAACGGTAGACGGCTCCAAAGTAGGTGGCAAATGGTGAGTTGTGGTGTGGTTAATGACATAGTCGGAGTACCTGGGATTGGGACGACGGTTTCTAGTTGACCGACGTAGACCATCCTAAGACTGAGAGGTGTCGGAGGTTGTTTTAGGTTGTGACGGTGACTCAGTGGCTGGTAAGTCGTTTGTAGGAACAGTGGGCGACGAACTATATGATGAACATGACGAACTGGAACTGGAAGTGGAAGCCGACGATGAGTTGTCGTTGGTTGGCGTCAACTGCGTTCTGGTAGGTTCTGAGGAAAAAGAAGCAGCGGGAGTGTTGGTGGGTGGAGTTGGTAGAGCAGAAGGAGACCTGAACAGTAGCTGTGAAGCGGTGGTGGACTGAGAATCAACCGTGGTGCCTAACTCAACCTACAGTTCACGAGAAGGAAACACGCTAGGCAGAAAGCGCACATGCCTGGACAAATAAACCCGCTTTGAATCAACATCAAGACATTTATAGGCAGGTTGAGTGGTAGCATATCCCCAAAAAAATACAAGGACGAGACTTTGGTTCCAGTTTTGACAATATGTCGGTGTCGCCGTTCAGCCACCCCATTATGTTCAGGAGTGTGAGGCGGAGTAGTGAAGTGAGAGATCCCATGGGCATTAAAGAAAGAAATTAGTTTAATGAATTCGCCCCCATTGTCTGAGTAAACCGAAACAATTGGGAGTTCAAAAAACTTTTCAACCAACCGTTTAAACTGAGAGAAAACTGCAAAAACATCTGACTTCTGTTTTGAAGGATACAACCAAATGTATTTTGAGAAATCTATACTATATATAAAAGCATTATCCTCCTTCCAAAGTTTCCCGCCCAAAGTTAGTGGCATTTTGGTAAAAATCAGTTATTTTATTTATTTATTAATTTATTAATTATTAATTTATTATGGTTAAATGTTGGTGATTGAATAATTGGATTTATTAATTAATTAAAATGTTAAATAGGTAATATAATATGGTAATATTAATTGGTGATTGATTAAGTTATTTCAATCAAATAAAATTTAATACATAATTTCAAAGATGTATTCTTCATCCATTTTGACTTATAAACTATTGCTTAAATAGTACATTAATAATTTTTCAATAACATAACATAATTATATATGTGATTTAAGATTGAAATAAATTCCTTTTCTTTTAAAGATATATATATATATATATATATATATATATATATATATCGAATTAAGTTTCAGTAGTCTTGAGGATTTTTCCTAATCTTAGCCTGGAGGATTTTGGCTAACAGTAGCCTAGGAAATTATAACATATTGATATATTAATTTTATGGTAATAAATCTATATCTATACTATATATAAAAACAATATCCTCCTCCCAAATTTTCCCGCCCAAAGTCAGGGGCATTTTAGTAAAACCATTAATTTTATTAATTATCCATATATATATAATATATTCATAAAAATTAGCCATTCATATGTATTAATTATAATTAGTTATTATGATAATTGGTTATCTAAATCAGCCATATATTAAATATAATTTGTTATCTTCCATTCTTCCATTCATACGTATTAATAGTATAGAGAGGTTACATATATAATATATAATAATAATATAATATGATATAATTATTCATAAGTATTAATAGTATGGATGTTACAAAATAATATAATAATATAATTTTATAATAAGCCAGGTTGAGAATAAAATTGTTAAGATCTAAAATAAATTACACTTTCCTTTAGAAATTAACATTAATTATACCTTCCTTTTGAAAATTTATACAAATTTATAATACTCACATTTTCTACCTATAAATACAATGGATTAGTGACTTTGAAAATCACAATTGATACTAGTTAATCCATCATTTCGCTATGTTTTGATATATATGCTTTTATAAATTTTCTATTGATTTAGTTTCGGATCCATTGGGGAGAGAAAGATCTTAAGCGAGGTATGGTTAATATGTTTTATTTTGTTGATGAAGGAATTATTTTAACTTTATATTGTTGTTGACGAAAGTGCTCATGAGGGTTTTTTACGAATTGATTTTAACATTAGGTATAATTTTATAAAGCTGCTTTATTTGTTGCACAGATTTTTTTTGATTGACTTTAATTCTTTTTTCTTTAGCACTTACACAAGCATTCAATTGTCTCTGTTTTAATATCAAGTTACCACAAATCTTCTCCTTGACAATCATTCGATGATAATGCATTTATAAGTATGAGTCATGCGGAACTTCTATGAACAGTTCCTAAATCCTGATCCCAGAACATTCTATATGATTGTGTTCAAGTTAATTAATATTCTCCCTTGATGCAGAACATGGGGGTTGGGTTAAAAATTACCACGTAATAGAGCTTGTGGGGGAGGGATCTTTTGGGGAGGTCTACAAAGGGAGACAAAAGTATACATGCCAGATATTCTTTCCTTGCTACAGTGTTATTGTTAATTCACACTTTAGTTGTAAATTGGTTGTAGGTTTTTTTCAATTCGCACACTGTTAAAAATGGGTGTTATTTTTTAGATTGTTGCAATGAAATTTATCCCTAAACACGAAAAAAGTGGGAAGGATATTCACAACCTGAGGATGGTTTGAAGGCATACAGTAATGGTGTTGTTATTCATAGTTTAATGTATATACATAATTTTTATTTTCTTCTTACAGTATTTATTTGTTTTTTTGAGATGTATTGAAAAGTATTTTTACATATTGTCTTCATGAATTTGTGATTAGCTTCTATTTTTCCAATCCTCAACTTCAAGTTTTCTAAGAAATACGATTTTTTAAAAGTGCAATTTTTTACTTTCAGCCTTTAATTATTGTGGCGTGATTACTTTTAGTCAATAGTTGTACTGTAAAAAAAAAAATGTCACATACATAATATCCTTGATTTTTATTTTTTTTCATAATAATTCAACTATAAGAGTTTATAAGAGAATGAAAGAAATTACATGTTAGGACAAGAGACTTGAATGAAAAATATTACATGTTTTTTTTTGCGCAATAATATTATGATTAGACAATCTCGTCATTGTTATCCGGTTGGTTTGTAGCTTCAATTTAAAATCTATTATATTCTTATTAAGATAATAATAATAACAACAACAAAAACAACAACAACAACAACAACAACAACAATAATAATATAATACTCCGTAATAATAATAATAATAATTCAAAATTCTAAATATAATTTCCTAAAATAATTTTCATAATATTAATAATTAATAATAATAATAATAATATTCCAAAACTCTTTAATAAAAGTTCCTAACTAAATTTTCCTATTAAATTCGTTTATAACTTTAATTACAAATATAAAATTAGAAAAAATTAGCATAAGTGATACTAGCTAATCAATTTCCTAATATAATTTTCTATCATATTTTAATTAATTGATATTTTTCCTAATATATATTCCTAAAAAGCTTCCTCCCTTTTCTATAATATTGATCCATATGTTAATCCGTTTATTATGGTAATCTATATAGGTAATAAGCATATAGTATTTACCATTTAAATAACCCGTGGTAATTACCAATCGTATTTAACATCTAAATTTATTATGTAATTAAACATAGAGAATACTTTCTTACGACGATTTGATTTATTTTTTAATTTAAATAATATCAATTATCCGTGCACTTCCTTTGACTACTTTTAAATAAAATCTTAAAAATTATGACAATTAAAGAATTAATACTTTCTGTAATATAAATTTTATCTAATAAATTAAGGAAATTGGTAATACACATATTGCGTCCATAATTAAACTAGATTAAAAAATTATGATAATTATTCCAATTCACATATTATTATGCTTGTGGATTACATCCATATAATTATGCAAATTATTACACATACAAAATTATGCCAATGGTTATTTTTGAATAAAATCTTAATAATTATGATAAGTAAGAAATTAATTCACACATTATACTTTTATTAATCTATTTTTTTTTTATATTTGACGTAATATGAATTTTATCTAATCAATTAAGGAAATTTATTGTACACATATTACAGACATAATTAAAGGAAATTAAACATACACATATTACGTTCATAATTAAACGGACATCATAATTAGCAGAATATTAATTAAGAATAATGTATACTCCTTAATTACCATATAGTAATCATAATAAAATGACCTCATTTTTATTGGAATTACTGATAAATTTCTAAACATCATTATTTACTCTAAGAACTCTAACTATAACACCTACATTTTTAAAAAATCAAATTAATTATACAAATAAAACCCTAAGTATAAATATAAAGTATACCGTATCCTAAATGGCCAAATTAAGTTTGACATGTTTAGGTAGAGTTATAACTCTTTTTTTTTTTTTTGAAAATAGAGTTATAACTCTTAATACATTATACAACCCAACTATTAGACAAAAATACAGAACAAATAAAACATGCCCATAAATCAAACATAACATTCATGAAATAAGGTTAATCTATACACTTAAAGAAAGCAGAGCTAATCTATACATACATGCTTTAGAAATATCTTATAATCAATGAAATACTAAAGTCCTGGATAATTTACTCCAGTCATTCCGAAATCGAGCACTAAAAAACTATAATTTTGGATAATTTACTTCATTAGTGATGTAAAATAAGTATACAAATTTACAATAACAATATACAATATACTACCAATGTCGATTGTCTACAAAAAGGTTTTCAATAACGTGTAATTCAAAACAGTTATGTTATGTCTTCTTTTTATACAAAGATGACAAAATTGCTATATATCTACATAGAAAATATATCATTCGTACAAATAATTTCTATAACTGAGTTGCTAGCAACGAGATAATTAGCCTAATTAATACAAATCATAAACATTGATATATAAAATGTCTAAAGTTTTAGCACGTGATGCATATATATACACGTTGGCTATTAATTAAGCAATTATTTGCTCAAATTCAACTAATGATAACATCAGAAAACATAATCGATCAAACTCAATTCTTCGATTGTACTATATAATATTCCACGTTATAATGTACATAACTATATATCAATCTAAATATTCTTAACATATTATTGTAAATCTATTCCGTGCAACGCACGGGCGAAAATACTAGTGATCAATAAAAATGACATAGTAATGGTACCCATCAATAGATTTATCAGATGCGCCCCATACATCAGTATAAACTAATTGTAAAGGTTTAATGCTAACAAGTGTACTTTTTGAGAAAGGCAATTTATGACTCTTGTGTACACTGCAAGATAAAAAATGAAATCGACGTAACGAGGAAATGGGCACTGGATTGTTGCAGTGTTGCAACACAAGTTGTAACACCTTATTCGATGGATGACCAAGCCGGTGGTGACACTCACAGACACGAGATAGATGCGTAGCATTTGTGGTAGGCTCATAAGATAGAGGTCCATAGTAGACACCATTAATGTTCGCTCCCCGTAACAGCGCTATCCCCGTTTGAAGATCCTTCACAACGAAATGAGAATCAAAAAATTCAACAGACACTTTGTTAGTTTTGCATAGTTGTGAGACAGAAACCAGGTTATTATGTAATTTTGGGACACGAAAGACACTTTGGAGAGTGAGCACGAAAGAGTGGGTGGGAATTGTGGACTGGCCAATGTGAGAAATTTGTAAAAAATTAGCATTACCCAGGCGAATTTCGTCGGGACCCGTGTACTCAGGCATAGTCTGTAGATGAGTCAGACTCGGGGTAGCATGGTGAGAGGCACCACTGTCAAACAGCCATGGTGGAGATGACCCAACAGTGGAATTAGCTGTAGGTGATGGAGTTTCCTGCATCGGAAAGACGTTATGTTCCTTTAAAAAACGGGCTAACTTACGGAAAACCCGTGTTTCATGGCCTGTAAAATTGCAAAACTGACACACGATTCCGATTCGGTTGCGGAATGCCGTTAGTACCATTATTATTGGTGCGGAACCTCCGGCCGTTCGTAGATTGTTGATTGTTCCGAGAAGTAAAGGAACCACGTTGGGTGGCATTAACTATAGCCAACATGGACTGACGTGCTTCATCGGCATCCTTTAAGTGTCGTTCATGGTCCGTGAGAACATCTGCTAACTCCCCCAACGAGATGGGAGTTTCACGAACACGTACAGCAGAGATTATAGGACTGCATTCATCCCCTAGTTGTGTCCATATGTAAACAACCAGGTCTTCGTCCTTGACTGGGCATTGAGCCAATGCGAGATCATCAGCTATGGCTTGCATGCCATTGAGATAGGTCGTAATAGACCGAGAATCTCGTGGGTTTTTCATGAGCTTGGCCTTGAGTGAAATGATTCATCCTCGCGAGGCACTTGCATAACTGGCGACAAGCCGTTTCCAGGCATCATGGGCTGTTGTCGCCAAATATATGAGGGGTTGAATTGTGTCAGAACAACTCCCTAAAAGAGCACTAACAATGATCTGGTTTTGGCGATACCAGACTAAATAGGCTGGGTTTGGGGTGGTTCGGGCAGTATTAGTGAACTGTACGTGTTGGTTCTTTGCTTGTACCATCAATGTAACCCAGGAGATTAAAGCCAATAAGAGTGGAACGAACTTGGCAGTTCCAGACTGGGAAATTTGAGGTAGTGAGTTTGATAGGGAAGTTGGATGGGGTAGTGAGGTGAACAATGTCGTGGTGGTAGAATCCATTGATGAATGAAAGTCACGAGAAAAGGGAAGAGAAAAAAAAAATTCTTGCGAGATACTAGCTCTTGATACCATGTAAGGTTATAGAATGAACTGCGTTTCATTGAAGAGAATAATTAACCAAAGTATTTATAGTGTACAACAGAGGAAAAATAGAGAAGTTACAACTAATAACTAGTCTACATGAATGAATTTAGAACAACAAAATAACCTCAGCCACTAATGCTTAACACCTGGAAGGAGGAGAAACACAAGAAGGGCACAGATGAAGAACTTAACCACTTCTAGATATTCTCTAGACATAGGGATGCGAAAATTTCTAAAATATATTAAAAATAAATAAAATTAAATAAAAAAGCTTAAAGAAAATATAATACATACCTGCGGCGGCGAGTTAGAACCGGCGGCCAGCGAAGAGGACGTGAGACCAGCGCCGAGTGCTAGAGAATGATATCTACTATTTTGTACAATAATTCACCCCTTATTTTAGTTATTTTGATGCTTATTTTCATTATCCTAATGAAATTGAGAATTGTTTGTGTGTTATATTATCGCAAGAGTTGAATTATCTACAAGGAGCAGCAAAGGAATAATTTTGAAACAGTTTGGACAAGTTTTGGAAGAAAAGGAAATTACCAAGAAGGAAAGGAAACAAGAATAAGAATTGAAAAAGAATTGGAAGTTCCCTAATGGAACAAGATCCATCTATCTCCTATATATTCTACATATTCTCTACAAGTTAAGGAGTCCCCTGACAGAGTTCCCAACCCTAGTTATTTTTAGTTTATTTTTCCCTTCTCTTTATATTTCCCTAGAATAGTTTAGATTAGTTTTATATTAGATTATTTAATTTCAAGGTTGGAATCTCATATTGAAGTTGGATTTGTTCTTCATCAGTTAAGTTCTCTTATTCCTTTATTTACTTTCTTCTCAGATTTCTTGCTATGTTTATGGTTATTTATTATTGCTTTGTTTAATTTACTTTTATGCAGTGTTGCAAAAATCTAGGCGGCGCCCGACCGCATCGAGGAAGGCCGAAATCGGCCTCCTCCGCGGCCGGGCGCCTGGGCCGCCTAGGCCGGCCGACTGGTTTTTTTTTTTTTTTTTCTTAAAAAAAATTATAAATCTGAAACATTTAAACTATTAATGTTATAATGTATTAACTAATAGTCTAATAGTCTAATAATAAGTAATAACTTAATAAAATAATGAGTAATAACTAAATTAAACAAATAAGTAATGCACTAATAATTAATAAATAATAACTAATAACTTAATACTCCCTCAGTCCCGTAAAAGATGTCCTATTTCCTTTTGGCACGCATTTTAAGACAAACAAAGCAACTTGACTCTCTTTCCATTTATGCCCTTGTCTTCTCCAACTACTCTGCTGCACCGTACTACTGTTCTTCTTCCTTCATCTCATTTTACTCTTATTCTTTTTTTTTTTCAACCAAAAGGAGTAATATGAAGTGAAATATTTTAAGTAGATCAACTAGTCAGACAAGAAAATTTAAAGCAAAAGAATAGCACCTTGTTCTCAAATTGCCTACAAAGATTGATTTTGAATCAACTTCCTCCTTGCTTGCCTGAGAATGAAGCAGCATCACTGGCAGGATTTTGAACAACACCCATCTCCTATTCAGCTTTGGCTTGCATCTCTCTAAGCGCACCACCCGCTTCTTCTTCCATTTCCTTTAGTCGCTTCTCCATCTCATCCAGCTCCTTAACGGCGTCGTCATCGGCGGTGGACTTGTCAACATCGGTGTCGTGAGGCTCCATGTCTCCGTCCAATTCACCTTCAATGGGGATTTCTCTTCCGTACACCTAATGTTCCTCCTCTACCATATCTCCCTCTATACTCACATGTTTCTTATTCTTTTAATCGGACACAACTATTGTTCTTATTCTTTTATAAAATGGGCACAACTTTTGAGGTTTGGGTGTATGATAACTCTCTGCAGTAATTAGTCTTGTGTAGATGTGGCTAAGGATTAAAGGGTAATATTGTAAAGATACAAATATAATGATGTGTATTTTTGGAAAGTGGACAATATTTTGGGACGGACGAAAAAGGAAAGTAAGACAGGTAAAATGGGACGGAGGGAGTAAGTATTAAATAATTAACTATTAAAGTGTAAAGACTTACAATATTAAACACTTTACAATTATTAACACTTAAAATATTTTTTTTTAAATTAAAAAAAAAAAAAAAACTAGGCTAGGGGGCGCCTAGCGATTTTTGCAACCTTGCTTTTATGATGCATGAGTAGTTAGCTTTTGGGTTGGAGTAGGGTTCTATTGCTATTCTTGATGCTAGGTTTATAATTATTGCATAAAGGGATAATTTATTGATCTAGGGTTTTTATGTTTGAATTGGATTATATTTTCCTCTTATTGGTAATTGATGCGTAGCTTTTATTGATTTGTTTTGGAGAGGATTTCATCACAACGAAAGTTGGGTGAAAGACTCAACCTAACCAATTTCAACCCAATTTTTCCTACTATGAGAATATGGGTAATTTGGGGGCTTATAATGTTTTTGTGTTTAACGTTATGATTCATGCATCACGAAAGTGGGACAATCTTAGCCTAATTCTTGTTTTTGATTACAAAAGTAGCTAACTTGAATCCTTGAGTGCATTGCCAATAAATCCCTTGATTAATTGTTTTTCCCTAATTTTGAGATTGTTAGAGCATCAAGATTGCAATACCCCTAATCCGACCCCACTCTTTTATCATATAGTTTTTCCCCTATTTTATTTGCATCTTTTATTTTATTTTAATTCCTAAATCATATTTTGCTTGGATTCTAGTGAATTCCAATACTTTAGTGCCTAGAATTTAATAATTCACACAATACATGCCATAGCCCCAATTCTCAGCGGAACGACATTTACACCCTCTTTTTACACTCACAATTATACATCATCACATTTTGGCGCCGTTGCCGGGGATTGGTTTATTTGGTTGTATTGTGTGATTGTTTTATTTCTAGCATTAAAGTTAGTAATTCTTAGGAGATCAAGTTTTTATCACAAAAAAAAAAAAAAAAAAACACAAATAAATTTTTTTTTTTACTAATGTGCCTACAAGTCTATATCTTTTGATTTGATTGAAAGGAATTTTCCATGATGGATCAAGAAAGATACTATGATTGTCAATCTTTTGAGGGCAACCAATATGATGGATATGGAAATCCTTGTACAACTCAAGCGCCACCTCTTACCCATTACTATGATGCTCAATCCCAAACTTTTCATCCACCACAACTTCATCCCCAAAACTCATACTTCCAATATACTCCAAACTACCAAAATCCTTACCTACAACCTTCACAAGATTTCAATCTACCACAATATCCTTACCCACCACAAGATTACTCTCCAAATCCATAACCCTCACCCATTCATTACACACCATACACCCAAAACACTCAAATTCTATATGATAATTACACTCATTCACCAAGTGTTGGGAGGTATGAATTAGATGAGGAAACTTTAGCATTGGCTAGGCGTTGGGGAGTCACTATTATACCTGATGATGACTCTGAGGATATTGGATATCCCATGAGACCAAGTGATGAAGAACATGCCAATGATCAATGGGAACCTCAAGAGCCATTCCATCAACAAACACCACAAGCAAGCCAATCTATTGATAAGGAGATGATCAGGTCCATGATGAATAACATAACCATTCAAATGAACATGTTACAAGCTCAAGTGGAAAAAAATAAGGCTAAATTAGAAGATCTTATGGCTCAAGGGACAGGCTTGACAAGTCAAGAACCCATTCAAGGTTCAATTCCTTATGAAAATGTTATACATGAGTTGTTCACGCCAAGTGAAGGTGGTGATGAAGAGGAGATGGAGGATGAAGTTTATGAAGATGAGAAAGTGAATGATGGAATTGAAATGAAAACTTTGAATTGGGAAGACAGTGTGGAGTTGCAAGGGAATGGTGGTGGAGTTGCAAGGGAATGGTGATAAAGAGCAACTTAAAGATAGTCCAAGTGAAGAAGTGCTCAAGAATGATATAGTTGATGAATTTGGTGGCACAAACGAGGTATTAGTTTTCCAGTCTCCGTATCATCAGGAGGTGATTAAGGAGTGAAACATTCTTGATTTATTCGGTTTAGGGATTATATCTCCAATGGAATCAAGTAAGTTTTATCTTTATTTATGTTTAATTAAAAATCCATGATCATGCACATTGTTTGGTTGATTAATTATTTGATTTGCATGCAGTTCATTGTTATTTGTGCTTCCGCATTCAAGTTATAGCGCATAAAGGTTGTGATTAACACCTTTCACAATCTAACTCTTATCAAATCTTAAGCACCCCACCCCTCATCCTTCATTATATGTGCTAAAAAAATTATGAATTTAATGCTCTTAGAGCACACAACACCTACACTAAGACTCGTGCAAGAGGTTGTTGGCAAGAATTGCACTTTTGACTTTCATGTATGAGAATTATGCTCTATTCATTTGGCAACTCATTCTAGGGCCTGATAGTAAATATACTCCAGGGCCGGTCGGATACACTTCGGACCCGGTCGGAGGGCGTGCGGTAGGGTGATCGGTTGGTCGGGAGGCTCATGTAAGGTCGGCCATCACGGGCCGAACAGTGCCCCCGATGGGCCCCGACGCGACGTGCCAATGACTGCCACGTACTCCTTCCCGCTTGGGCGTAGAGTGAGGCGGGCGCATGCGCGCCACGTTCCCGTCATGCCGGAGGTCCGGCAACCGCACTTTTTTTCCCTTATAAATAGCGCATTTATGAGGAGAGAGAGGATCTTTTGGTTGTTAGGAATAAAAATTGTAATAGTTTTGATGAGCCAATTTGTATTTTTAGAAATCCCCTATTTTATTTTTTAGAGTGTAGAGTTTGACCCGGAAGGCAAGACTTGACAATAGTTGGTTCGAATTATTGTCTTATAGAGTTCATTTTATTATGACTCTTGTAAGTCATTTACTTCCACTATACACATGAGTATACATGATCCAATGGACAAGGCTTATTTGTCGTTGCTAGAAGACTCAAGTTCGAATCCTATTGAAGACATTTTAAGCCTTGGAGAGCATGGAATGGAGCTAATCCTATCACGGCTAAAAGGTCAAGGTTTTGGTCATTAGAGCAACTTATGGAGGAAGTTCGGTCAAATGGAGGAAGTTTGGGTCAATTGATCTAAACCGAGAAGAACTTCAAGATCTACTATCTCTACGTCTTACTCTATGCCATGCTAAAAAGAATCAAATATATTTATTTGATGGATATGACTGAATGAGCTGAAATGGAGAAACGGTGAAAGACTTAAGCATATACACAGAGGTCCAGCGTTTGAATCCTACTTGCTACATTTTATTACAAAAGAAGAAGCTTGGGAGCTAGTTACACGGCCAAAGACTTTGGAGTAATTTTTGGTCAATAAATCCTCAAATGGAGCTAGTTTGGTCAATGGAGCAACTTATGGAGGAACTTAAAGTCAAAGTGGAGGAACTTTGCATGGATCAACACGCGTGAAGGCTAAACCATTTTTACAAGCGTAAAGATCATTTTGGAACAACTTATGGAGCAACCTAAAGTGGAATTTATACTTAACCATTTTTGCATGGTTCAAGTTTATTCCAGTACGTGATAATACAAACCAGAAGAAATCTGAAGATGGTGATTTTCTGAAGATCATTGTTTATACTCAAGCAAGAATCACCTGGAAAATATTTTGAAAGATCAACTTGCCCAAGATCAAAAATCAAGAGCACAATAAAGTCAAAAATATCAAGCTCTGAAGGATACACAGTCTGCAATTTCAAGCTGAGAAGGCAACAAAGTCAAGATTGGAGGCTACAAGTTTCAAGAATCAATCAAGCCGTAAAAGAAGACTTTGTGAGCAATTACAGAGGTAAATTGTCAAAAGTTAGCAGCGACATTAAATGGGCAGATCAAATTGGAGATTTCATCAGATCAATTTGGCAAGTTATCAGAACAACGGTATGGTCATTAAATGAGAAGGTATGACCATCAAGATCAGATTGGAATGACCAATCAGATCAAGTGAACGTTCAAATTTGAATGTTCATAACGGGCAAATAATTTTGAATTTATAAGAAGCCCAAGAAGACTTGAAGACAAGTGCAGAGAATACACAACAGAGGAAACACGATCGGACTACAACGAAAATACAAGTGCTGAGATATTGAGCTATACACGAGAATTCAAGTCTTAGAAAAGAAATCTTTATTTCTTTAAAACAAATATTGTATCTCTACGAGGGTAGAAAGGAGTGTAGCTGGGTGCGTAACACTCGGGTGAACTAAGTGCAGCTTTGTGCGTACCACTTAGTTGTGAACGTAGCTTTGTGCGTAGCGTTCGGGAACGTAGCTTTGTGCGTAGCTGGGTGCGAAGAGCTCGTCGTTGAGTGTAGCTTTGTGCGTAGCACTCGGGAGTTTCACTATTGTATCTGGTGATTGAAGATAGTGGAAACCTTCCTTGGAGCAAGGAAGAAGTGGACTAGGAGAATTACACCATCTCCGAACCACTATAAATCTCTGCCTCTCATTTACTTTACTGCACTTTACATATTTGCATGTTTTAACATACTAACCCTTTACGTACTGTGTTGAGCATATCATCTGGGTTTGTGTGTTCCCACGTTCGCATGTTGCTCAAACTTTGCATACATGTTCTTTGAGCTGTTCTGAGTATTTCCAACGTTTTGCATGCAAGTTATCTCTTCAGTTTTACGTAGTTTCGTCTTATAGCACTTTTACCGTACGATATTCCGCTGCGGATTTCAAGTTGAATTTATTCACTTGGAATCACTCTGGTTGAAGTGTTATAAAGTTTTTAATTGTTTGAAAAGTCTATTCACCCCCCCCCCCCCCCTCTAGACTTTTCCCATCATATCGGGACCAACAATCGTATTTTCCGGTTTTCCTTGGTGCCCGTATTTTACAGTATCAGGGCCGAATATATCATCCTTGAGTTATGAACATATTGGTATATTATTGATCTTGTGAGACTCTACTTCTTCCATTAAATTAGATCGAATTTTGAATTATTTGCCCTCCGGAAAACCAAGATAGATCAGATAGCTACCGCTCGAAATCCACAATTTCCGTCATATCTCACATACATCTTGCACTTCCATGATAAAAGGATGAAATATACCTAGAAGTTAATATGTAAAAAATGTCTATCACCTGAAGTTGATGCAGCTAAACAACTATTTTGGGCTAGTTCTTGAAACTAAAAAGCATTTGGCTATGCAAATCTCAATGCAACCGAACAACTATATCTACTTGGATCTTGAGTGAGCATAGTTGGATCAACTTGAGTTCTTTTGGAGCGATTTGTTCTTTGAAGTGGGACACATAATGAATATTTATTTGCACGACTGGCTCACGAATCAAAGTTGTAGATGGTGCCAATCTTCTCCCTCAACTTTCTCAATATACTGAATTTACTAGTTCTTGCTTGTTTCTTGATGAACTGATCCTTAAACATATGAAGCTCATGCTCACCACCAAAAATCCTCATTGTTTAGAGAGATGTAAGGTGATAAGTCAAGCTTTTCTCCAAAATATATCAATCGAATCGAGTGGGATAGGATGATCATTGTTAAAATATGTTACTTTTTCGTGTGCAATGGAAGCCCACAACTTGTGTGCAATCGACATCCACAATTTTCAAAAATAAACCCGTTAGCTTTTGACCTCTCAAACTCATTAAATATGAGACTGAGTGCATGAATTGAGATAAATCCACAATTCTTGAAAATGTGAAGTGTTGAACTGATGTCGAATTACAATTTTGCTTTGTTCAAGACTTGTTTGATTGATATGTCTTGTGACAATAACATATCTGAGAATTCAATCTTTTCTTTGAACATATTCAATTAAATCTTCACGAGACATGAACGTCTAATAAAAAATTATTTTTATTAATAATAAAATTACAATGGAAGTAGAAAATATTATTTGATATTTATAATATATAAATTATAAATAGCAACACCCAAATAAAAATATTGTAACCACTTAATGATCTCAGTATGCACATGCAAGTCCACTCCCATGCTATGCATTGTTGGTGTGCACACTTACACTAGTGACTTTTTATTTTTATTTTTTAAAACTTTTTCCTTCAAATTTGAAAAACGGTTTTTCTTTTACTTTTTGCACGTAAAATTCAGAAAAATAAAATTATGTATGTGAACAAGAAAATATGAAAAGTATATATATTTGAATTTCAATGTTGTGCGGGTACAAAATCTCTATCAAGAAAATTATCTGATTCTTCACTTGCTTTACTTGACTTGAAACTTTGACCTTGACTTGAAACTTTGACTGAAGGGCCCCCGGAATGCAGCTTGACTCAAATTGGCTTGATCTTCAGTCCACTTGGTTTAGCTTTAACACTTGAATACTAGCTTGATTTCTTTGATATTTGATGATCAATCTTCTTTAGCTTAATTTGATTTCTTCAATCCAGAGAGCTTCTCCATGTTCTTTAATTCTTCAAGTGTGTTTCAAATGTGAAATGAGAGGCTCTATTTTACTATTTATAGTGAATTGTGTAACCACAATCCCTTAGCAAACTCGTCAAATATTTAATTAATTAAATTACCTAATTATCTAAATAAATGAACCTTGTCAACATTAAGTCTAGGTTCAAGATCCTATCATCTAATTCAAATTCAAATTAAATTATAATTATTAAATTCAAATATAATAAAATTATATTTAACTTATAATAATTATAATTATAATAAATTCAAATATGAATTAGATTTGGACCAATTAATTAATTTAATAATCCAAGATCAAATTTAATTGGACCAATCAAATTAATTTATTTGTCACGACCCATTAATTAAATCGGTCCAATAATCAACCTCAAAATTAAGTTTAATAATAATTTTGTCGGTCCATTTTCCAGGTTCAAATTTTTCGTGTCTACAATGTATTTAATCAATCTCCTCCCCTTTTCTTCCCTCCCTTTTGGGTAGTTTTGTTTTGTTTTTTGTTTTGTGTTTTTTTTTATATGTTGAGTGAACGAGAGAATAAAAGTATTAAAATATATTCATGGCCAGCACCCAATGCCATTAATTAATATGCACATGCAAGATATTTTCGGTGCCCACTAACGTGCACTGTGCCTTTATATTTATATATATATATATATATATATATATATATATATATATATATATATAGAATATTTATTAGAAATAAAAT
>CP025659.1:5106332-5116797 GCA_003576665.1 Ipomoea trifida | reverse complement strand
TTCGGTCTCGATGGGTAGAAGCCGCGGCTGCTGCTTTGGCTGGACGCCAATAACGCCAATGAGTTCGCCGGCGACGGCGGCTTAGCTCACGAGCTCCTACAAATGGCGGCGGCGCTGGCTAATATGCTAGGTTTGTCTTCGCAAAACCACTGGTTTCACGGCAGCGGCAGCGCGTCTTCGTCGTCGCTACCGCCGATGATGAAGGAGGAGGACGACGGGAAGATAAGCTCCATGTTCTACGAAGCGGCGGCGGCGTGAACCGTGCCACCCTCCTATAATTAGCGAACAGGTGAAGTCCAATGGCGTGAAGCTTGTGAAATTACTAATCTGTCCTCGGATCTCACGGTCAACAAACGGAGGACCAAATTGGGTCAAAAATCGAAAGTTAAGGATGTTATTGGTTAAAATCATAAGTCGAGGACCAATTTGTGAATTATGCTATAGTCGAGGGACCATTTTGGGTATTTACTCATAGAAAATTGACAAAAAATCATTCACTGTTTTTCTCATTCCTTCTATTCAATAAGAATAAGAATATAATTTTAAATGATACAAATGGTTTTTAGGGTTATAAATCAAATAAGAACCCAAAATGGAAATCCGAGTAACCCATTTAAGAAGCAGATGATTGATCTCCGAGTGGCTGCACGCAGAACGCACCAGAGAAAGGGAAAAGCCGGACTCCAACCCCGCTGCTGCCTGCCCGTGGACTAATGGTGCCAAACCACCCAGAAAACCCAAGAAAAGGCCCAGATCTATTCAGCAGGAGATTGATATAATTAAAAGCCTTAATGGTATTTTTTTCTGCTGTTTCACAGGGTGAGAGTCTGAGAGATAAAGATAATGCAGAGGAGGCAAAGTTATATTCCAAAGAGGAAAATGAGTGAATCTTGAAAGGGTGGTCATCATTTTCACCATCAAAATCTATCTGTGTAAAATTTTTTACGCAAAAAGACATGTCTAGCTTTGAAGTCTGCATTTTGTTCTAGCTAGTACAGTGACTGACTCTCTAGAATTTGCTGTTTCATTAGTATCAGAGAGATAAACAACTGGCAAGTTCAAGAATGTTGCCACATGCCAGGTTTGTTGGAAATACCAACCTAAGTCCTCGTACTTACAACAATAATATATATGCAATAAATCTTACATTATCAACTTTGAGCTGTAGAATGCATGCTACAGTGCTGTGATAGTTCCCTGACACAAAGCTTTTGAGTTCTCTTCTATAGCCTGCCTAAATTTTCTTTGATTTTGTTCCTGCTATTTGTTTCCTGTTTTTGAGCACCCGAATTTTAGCTTAGGTGACTTGAGTCCAACCTTGTATAGTTATGCTTATTTGTCGGACTAAGCTGGAAATAGTGGAGGAAAGTGTAAACTCATACTAATTTAGCATGGAGAATGTAGGTGAAAAATTAAGTGGAGTATTCTCTTTTAGGTGTCAACATTTTCAACACCTTACAATCCCAAACTGGATACTTGTTCAAAGACTAGAATTTTTAAGTAGGTGTGTAATGTTGACTATGGGTGGGTATAAGAGAGCACGAGTCTGATTTGATTTTAGTAAATAAGTTTGATTTCGCAAGATGAGAATCCATTGCATTATGTATTTTGTTGGGTGGGTTCAAGACTAGCATTTTTAAGTGTGTAATGATGTTGATAATGTGGAGTAATATAATTGAGTTTAATTTTGGTTTGATTAGTTTTATTTCGCAGGATTGGAATCCACTAGGAAATTAGTTTGTTTTAAATAAAATAATGAGTTTACTCATGGAGTGTGAATGAGATAGCACTAGTCTATTTAACTCTTGTAAATAAGTTTGATTTTGTCCTATGAGAATCAATTGCAATATGTATTATGTAACCAAAAAAAAAATCTAATTACAGGTCAATTAGAAGGAAATTAATTAAATTAGTTGGTTTTAAATAAAATATTAGATTTGCTCATGGGGTTTGGATGAGACAGCACCAGTAGTCTGATCTGATTCTTGTAAAAAGGGCCACCGCATGTATGTTGTTAGCGTATATTCTGCCTTTAATTTAGCTATGTAATTTGGTTTATTACTTTCAAAGATATACAATTTATTTGGTTTATTACTTTCAAAGATATACGATTTATATTGTTTCTAACATGGTATTAGAGCCCTCCTGCTTTCTTCCACCTCCTCCCAACCCAATTTTATTTTTGTTTGTTCCTTTGTTCTTCTATTATCACTTTTCCTGGTCTACTGTTTGTTCAGCAAAGTTGTTAATCTCATTCTTCTTTCTGCTGTGGATAAAGTTGAAGTTTCTCATATTATTTGAACAATTTTGGATGGAACCAATTATACCATATGGTCTCAACACATAAAGAGTTTTTTATTGGGCCCAAGCTTTGGCGTATTGTTAATGGTGATATTGTTGAACTAACTCAGATTGCTATTGAAGATAATGATGATGAATATGTTGACCTCCTTGAAGATTGGAATAGCAAAAAGTATTTGATCATTACCTGGTTTTCTAATGCCTCTATTCCATCCATTCATAAACAGTTTGCTAAATTTGATACTGCAAAATTAATTTTGGATTTTTTTTTGTCTAATCGATATAAAACAACAAGGCTTGCACACTATTAATATCAACTTCTCACCACTCTCAACAACCTTAGACACAACTCAGGACAATCTGTTAATAATTTTCTTGTCACCTTAGCTTTCAGCCTATATGGGATCAATTGAACCAATTTTTCTTGTCACCTTAGCTTTCAGCCTATATGGGATCAATTGAACCAATTTATAATAAGTGTTGATCACCATCATCTTATTCATATTCTTATAGCTCTTCGTCCTGAATATGAATCTGATCTAGTCACTCTCTTACATGTCATCCATTACTCACTTTGGATGTTGGAATTAAAGAACTTCTGTTTGAGGAGATACGCTTCGGTTTAATCAAGCCTTCTTCGACAGATGCTTGCTCTAGTTATCACTCCATCACAGTCCATATCATCATGCTCTCGATTTTGTAAGAATTGTTGTTCTACTAATTAATCATATTTCCTCTACTTGTTCTATTATTATGTGAAGGTACATACTGTCATGGATATGGTCATATTCTAGAAAATTAACGAACTTGGCCTCCTCAACCATTAAGGAAATTGAATAAAACTCAATCATTCTATAAGCCAAGTTTCACCTCTTTTGCTTCAGTGACTGCTCACTCTTCTTCCCCCATTACTATTAGTTCTCTAGAGGCACTTCTCTATCAGGTGATATGCCCTAGTTCTTCCACCTCCACTGCTTTGTCTACTAGACTACTACACCTCGTGAATATATCTTGGCTTTTTGACTTTTGATTGTTGTAATCATATTATCCCACTTTGTCTTTGTTATCTAATATTAATTCTACTTGTTTTCCCTCACCAATTCAAACTGCTTTTTTGGTTTTTTTTTTTTGCTAGTTTGACCATGAATTTGGTCTTTGTTGGTCACCTGTGTGATCTTAGTCTCAGTATTTGCTTCTTCCCTGGTTTTCAAGTACAGGATTCCTTAGACGGGCCAAATTTTTGACTACTTACTTTACGCATTTCTCGGCACATATCTCAATCAAAGGTACCGTTTTGAATGGTCTTCATTTCTATGGGCATTCTTCACTAACCTTGTCTGCCTATTCTCATGTTGATTGGGCTAGAAACCTTACTGGTTGTCATTCAACAACTAGTTATATGTATTTCTTCCTTTGGGTGACTCGCTCATTTCATGATGAAGTAAAAAGCAAACGGCACTTTAAACCTTTTGTGTTACTCTCTTTCTCTGGAAATCCCCATAATTCATTCTTTGCTCCGCTCTGCACTGCCGCCTGCCGCCTCTTCATAGGTGAGTGGGTGGGTTTTTTAATTAATATTTTTCTTACGCTTAAACCTTAATCATCCTTCATTAAATTAAATGAGCCAAAAAATTGATGGATTTAATACTCTTATAGCACACTGCGCTCGCAATAAGACAAAACCAAGACGTTTTTCACAAGAATTGTACTTTTAATTTTTAGGTACAAGAATTATGCTCACACTTGACAACCCTTTTGGAGTTATGCTTTTATTTTCTTTTTATTTCTTTAATTTTTTTTAAGGTAGATCTTGTAGAATAGATAAAGGTATAAAAAAATATAATCTACTTAATTTTCTCAGCAACCGCACATGCTATGCAGTTTTTCTTTTACTTTTTATAGTAAAATTCAGAAAATGTATTTTTCTTTTAACATTTGCCTTGAAAATTTGGAAAGAAATTGTGTTCTACATAAACCTCTTTCCCTCCTCTCCCTTCCCCTTGCGTGGTAGGTTTTTTTTTTTTTTTTTGTTCTTTTTTTATATTACCCTTTTTTGTTTGTTTTTTTTTGGTTTTTTTATATGTCGGGTGGTCAATAAAGAAAAAGTATTTAAAAAACACGGGCACCTTCAAATGCTCTTAGCGTGCGTGTGCAATGCTACACAGTGTTGGCACCTACTAACGTGCACCCATGCTTTTTATTATTATTATTATTATTTTCTTTTTATTTAATTTGGAAGAAAATTAACTGGATAGTGAAGGAATGAAGCAAACTCAATGAGAATATTTAATGAAAATAACAATCTTTCCCAATCTCATTCTTCTCAAATCTTAACCACGTACCCACTTCCCCCCATCTTCCTTCACTATATGTGCCAAAAAAATTATGAATCTAATGCTCTTACTGCGCACGTACACCACCTACACTAAGACTCGTACCGTGTAAGAGGTTGTTTACTAGACTTATACTTGTGACTTTCATGTATGAGAATTATGCACGGCTAATTTGGCCACCCATTTCCGTGTTATTTTTTAAAACATTTTTTGTTTGGTATGTCTAATAGAATAGTGATAAAAATGTATTTAATGATCTCAGCAGGCACATGTAAGATCACTGCATCTCGTGCTATGTAGTGTTGGTACACACACATACACTAGTGACTATTTAAAAAGAAAATTGGTTTCCTTAAATTAAAGTTTGGGAAAAAGTTTTTCTTTTACATTTTGCGAAAAAATTAGAAAAAAAATTATGCTTTATAATAAATCTCTTACCCTCCTCTCCCCTCCCCTTTTGGGTAGTTTTTTTTTTTAATTTTATTTATTGTTATTGTTTTGTGTTTATTTAATGTTTAGTCGACAAGAGAGAAAAAGTACGTATTAAAAAAAATTACATGGCAGCACCCAATGCCCTTAGCATACGCGCGCGTGAATTACACACACATGCTAGACAGTGTTGGTGCCCAGTAACGCGCACAAATACCTTTTTAATTTTTATATTTTTTTATTTAAATAGGAAGAGAATTAGGTGAATCATGAAAGAATGAAGCAAACTCAATAAGAATATTTATTGGAAATAACATAACCTTTCACAATATAACTCTTCTCAAATCTTAACCACCCCTCCCCTTAATTTTCATTGTTATATCATATATGTGCCAAAACGTTATGAATTTAATGTTTTTAGAGCACACAACATTGTACTAAGACTTGAAGAAGAGGTTGTTGGCAAAAATTGTACTTGTGATTTTCATGTATGAGAATTGTGCTCTATTCACTTGGCAATCCCTTTTGGGTTTTTTATTTTTTTTTTATTTTTTTTTTATTTTTTTTATTTTTAACACGTTTTTGGTAGGTCCAATTGAATAGTGATAAAAGGCCATTTTAAAAAAGACATGGCAACCACTTAATGGTCTTAGTAGGTGCATGCAAGTGCACATTCTTGCTATGCAGTGTTAGTGCGCACACATACACGTACCATTAGCCCTTTTTCATACTTTTTCTGTAAAATCCGGAGGACCATTTTTTTCTTTAACTTTTGCGCAGAGGATTCGAAAAAATGTTTGTTTTCCAATAAACTTCCTCTCGTTCCCTCCTCTAGAAAGGACATTAGTCTAGTCAATGAGAAGTCTCACTTATTATTATTTTTCAGCCATAAGATCCATGAGGTTTGATTCTTGCCGTTTGTGGGTTGGACTCCTTATGTGAAGCCAAAACCCTTGATTTTTGAAAAGAAAAATTGACAAAAACAAACAAAATCCTTCACTCTGTTTGTTTTTAGGGATATAAATCAAATAAGAACCCAAAAAAGAATCAACCACCCCTAACCGATATCCCACCTCCACCCTATCATTCCTCACTTCTCTATAGTCTCTACTCTACTACAAAACACCTGCAATCCTTCCCTCGAACCAGTCCTCGATATATACACACACATTACAAAACAGAGACTTCCCGGTGATTTTTCTATCCCAATTAAGTTACAAATCCCTTTTTCTCTCTGGAAATCTCCAAAATTCATCAATGTTTGCTCCGTTTCAGGTGTCGCAACCAGCCGCCTATGATCTTCTCCTTTCACAAGTGAGTGAGTGAGTTTTTTAATCAATAATTTTCTTACTCATACAGACGTTATCCAACCACTCTTTACATCTCTGGTTTTCGAAAATCGTTGTCGCTCGTCCTAGAAAATCAAGTGTTGTGATCCCTATGTTTATTCCATTTAGTACTCTGGCCAGTGTGAGAGATAACATATATAATAACTGGAACGTTGAGAGGGAAAGAGAAGATCCTAATCCAACAACTAGGCTGCTTCGCAACTTCACATTGCCCTCGTGCTTTAAATAAGGTTACCTGAAACACCTCCGTATGAAGCTGGGCAACTCTTCCGTTGATCACCCCGAGGAGGACGACAGTAGCAATTAGGTGCATCAAATTTAATTTCCCCGATTAAAGCCCACATCGCTGGCGACGACGATATCGAGGTTGTCTACTAGAAGTTGATGACTGATCTCCGTGCGGCTTCCGTGCACACCGGAGAAAGGGAATGGCTGGACATCGTCAATAATGACAATAAGAAACCCTTTGTGGAGGAGGATGACTCCAACCCCGCTACCGCCTGTCCGTGGACTTTTCGTAGTTGCCGAGCTAGCGACGGAGATGGAAAAGTAGTGAACTTAGCGCAACCGCAAAAGAGTAAGTTTTCAATCGCTGTCTCTCCATAGAAGAGATTGAAGCTTATTTCATTGCCATTACTGGTGCCAAACCACCCAGAAAACCTAAAAATAGGCCCAGAGCTATTCAGGAGGAGATTGATGTAATTAAAAGGCTCAATCAAAAGATTCTGATTTTCACCATTGCTCACCTCAATTCTAATTTTCTCCATATTGGATTCTTGTAGGATCTTTTCCCAGACTCGTGGTTGATGGAGATCACTCCGGATAAATATAAAATTCTAGAAAATCCTGATCATTTAGGGTAAACACAAACCCAATCTTAAATTACGAACGCTTTATTCATCTTCTTCTTCCTTTTCTCTCTACTTAAATTTCACTCACTATCAATATAAATTATCAATTATATTGCTGACCACTCTCAATAACCTTAGACAAGACCCAGGACTATCTGTTAACGATTTTCTTGCCACCATTAAGTCTATATGCAATCAGTTGGCACAAGATATGACAATTGCTGATCACCTTCATCTTTTTCAAACTTTTATGGCTCTTCTTCCTAAATATGAATTTATTTATGTCGCTCTCTTACATCGTCATCCGTTACCCACTTTGGATGTTGCAATTAAAAAACTTCTATTTGAGGGGACAACGAGACATGCTTGGAATTAACCAAGCTTTCTTTGAAAGATGTTGCTCTATCCATCACTTCATCACACTCCACTTTTTTCTCTCGATTTTGTATGAATTGTCACTCTGCTGGTCATATTTTCTCTGCTTGTCCTACTGTTGAGTGTAAATACTATCATGGATGTGGTCATATTATAGAAAATTGTGCAACTTGCCCTCCCCGACCAAAAGGGAATTCGAATAACACTCAATCATTCTCTAAGCCAGGTTCCATGCACCTCTGTTGTTTCAGCAAATGCTCACTCTTCTTCTCCCATTACTATTAGTGTTACAGAGGGGCTTCTCTAACGGGTGATATACCCTAGTTCTTCCACCTCCACTGCTTTGTCTGCTGTTAGAAAAACATACAAGCGCAACGGAAGCATCAAATTACTTTTCCATGTGATTCTATGTAAACGAGGGAGTTAGAAAAGTTTACCCTTGAAGTGTGCTTTGGCATAATCAAAACCGTCCAATCGTCTTGTCTCTAGTCTGTCCACCGGTTGGGCACGCGAGAACTCCCAGAGATTTCTACGTGAAACTCTTTTCAGACTTAATCTCTGTATGTCTTCACTCTCTTAAGAAATTGGGCAAGGCAATATATATAGCCTGGTTTGGGCCCAAATGTGCTAGCCTTTAAAAGCCCAAAACTACCCAATATTGAATTAATCCATTAATCAATTATTAATGTATTAATTCAATATCGATAACTCTTTATCGGTTTCTTTTAAAGTTCTCAGCATTACCACGAACCATTAAGGTGTGACTTTCTAGGTTCATAGTCAAACTAGCAACGAGTAATATTTAATAACTCATTATTAAATAACTCGTAAGTCATGAGTGACACCTAGCAGTATGTCATGACTACCTAGTTGACAATGAATATATTTTAATATATTATAATGAACCTTTCCGTTACAAATATCATGCAACATTCCTTCCACACAACACTTGTTCCGAACCAGATAAAGGTCATGGTCAAACTTGGTCAAACCCATAAACCCGGTCAATATGTCTATTCAATATTCTTAACCTGAAGTCCAACTTCATTATACTCTGACCAGAGATTCTCGTTGTATGATTATTGAATAGACTGGAACATCCTTGTTACCTCAAGGCGATGGATCCTCTATTGAACGCGCACATGTCACCGTACAATACTGAACTAGGCCACCAAGTACACTTATAGTCCCATAAGGAACAAAAGACGCATAGTGGCAAAAACTAGTCCACCATATGTACGAGACAACCATGTCGTCTCAAGTCAAAGGATTATTGCATACTTGTAACATACAACATACCGATGACACGTAGGTAAACACCATGCGGTACGTTGTAGTCAGTCAATGTTCAATGACTTGTTCTCTAACAACCATCCACATGTCCACTCTCTGTATCTCATACAGAATGGCATGAGACTCACCATAAAAAGGACAATGTGCTAGTCTTATCGGAATTCTAATGCCCAATTAGAATTCCTATGACTAGGAACATTTTTACAATACTTCATTTATTAATTCTTCGTCACTCATATTCTTAACTCTTAAGAATGAAGAATTAAGAAGATTGTACGGAATAATATCAAATACTATCTAAGCCAAAATAAAATAAATAAAACAATTATTTATTATATTTAATTAATTAGAAATCAATGCCCAAAACAATAAATGTTGACTCCTAGGGCATACATGTCTAACATCTCCCACTTGCACTAGAGCCAATCGGTAACCCTCATCTTCTCAAGATGCCGATCTAACTGCTCTTGATTAAGTGGTATAAAAACGGATCTGCTAGGTTGTCCGTAAATGCTATTATCTGCATTAGTATATCTCCATTTCCAACGAAAACTCTTGGGAGATGATAGTAGTAACAAACTCGGCTCCAATGGTTGAATATGCAATCATTTCTTGTTTGGAACTCTTCCAACTGACTGCACCACTATTACAAGATGTAGACTTTCTACCATCTAGGTCTGACAGAAATTCAGAATATGTGTATCCTTTAATCGTTAATACTCGTTTTCTATCAGTTAAGACTAAACTCTTAGTTACTTAACTGATGTCCAGTGTTATTCACCTGGATTTGATTGATGTCTACAAGTGACACTCACTACATGAGAAACATCAAATCTTGTACATAACATCACATATATAAGATACCCAATAGCCGAAGCCTATGGTATTTTACTCATGTGATCCCTCTCTTCAGTTGTGTCAGGACACAAACTTTAGAGATATAGATTTCATGCTTGAAAGATAATAAAACCTTTCTTAGAATCTAACATATTGAACAACTTCAATATTTTATGTACATACTGTGAGATAAACCTACTAATCTTTTCGATCTATCTCTATAGACTCGAATTCCAAGAATATAGGTTGTTTCTCCCAAATCTATCATATAGAAAACTTCATATAATCAAACTCTTGTCGGAGTCATCATGCTTACGTCATTTCTTGTTATTAATATGTCATCTACATATAATACAATAAACGTGATAGCACTCCCACTGACCATTTTATACACATGGATCATCAATGTTTTACCGTATAGTCAAACAATTTGACTACCTTGTCAAAACAGATGTTCCACATTCTAAAATTGATATATTATATTGCCTCTTTGTAAATGATAGGATCGTCACTAGACACATTATCTCCAATTGCAAAGACACTCTCTATGTCATGAAGACAATTATAATATTGTTAGGAACATAATGTAATAGGTTTTGATGATACCAAATGTAAATCAGAATCCCCTAAGTCTCGAAAGATAGGAATCTATGTAAGTTCGACAAGTAAACTAAGAGCGAAAATATAACCGGGTAAC
>CP025659.1:5031353-5093104 GCA_003576665.1 Ipomoea trifida | reverse complement strand
CCCCCCCCCCCCCTCTAGACTTGTACCCCATCCCCTTGGGACCAACAAATATGTCTAATGCCTTATTATGTCTAACATTTATCCAAAGAGGAGGCATAACGTTTGGTTCATATTGCACAGATTCTTAAATCTGATTAGGCTAGAAAGATTTATTAACAAACTCTTCGTCAAATTATATCTTTCTATCTTTTCAGATCTTGTTTCCAATTTTTCTATTTTATGCTTTTGATATAAGCCGTGTAATCCCAAATCTTAACATACTTAAGACGAGGTGTCTCATATCTCATATGGTGTCTTAGGAACAGACTTAAATGGAACTTCATTTAGGATCTAAGATCCATTAAATGGACCAATACATCAACATGTATTAATTGCTCATTTAATTTATTAATCATCAATCATATTTAAACAATAAATACCATTTAACGATGTTCAAGTGCCATCATATTTATTATTGAAATAAATGCATGTAATAAACATTATTCCGAAAAGAAAAATTCATAATTATTCTCAACTGGAATAAAAATAATGTTTAAAAACTAGAATCGCATAAAAAGTCTTTAAAATATGATTAAACGAAAAACTGAAAGATAAATCTCTAACAACTAATGCAGCAACTCTTGCTCCATTTCCCATCCTTAGAGTAATCTCATCTTCAGTCAACTCTCTACAGGGCATTTGGTTGGGAGGAGAGAATTAGGGGGTAAAGAATTGTAATTCGGTGGGAATTGTAATTCAATGAATAAAGTAGGAATTGAAATTACAGTGTTTGGTATGCAGGAATAGGAATAGAATTACATGGAATTGAAATGTAAGAAGCGACAGAATGACTAAAATGCCCTTATGTAGTAGTAGTAATAATAATAATAATAATAATAATAATAATAATAATAATAATAATGATAATAATAATAATAATAATAATAATAATTCTTTTAAAATAATAATAATAATAATTCTTTCAATAATAATAATAATAAAATTATTTTTTAAAAAAACAAAGGGTATGAGAGGAGGGCAAAATTGTCTTTACACTAAAAAATTGTCCCTCCTCTCCATTGAATTGCAATTCATGGTGGGTACTCCATGAATTGCAATTCCTCATTTGGAGGGGATTGCAATTCCACTAAATTGCAATTCCCTCCAACCAAACGGTGTAATTCGGCAACTCATTGAATTGCAATTCGTTTACACCCAAATTCATCCCAACCAAACACCCCCTTAAGCTAGGGGTATTTTAGGGCTTTGAAGTGTAAATGTCATCCTGATTATTGGGATTTAATTTCAGAATTAGTTCATAAGATAGGGTTTTGTAATTTCACGTTGCACACTAGCATTTGCACAACCATACAAGTCTCATAGCTTCTTCGCCGCCATCGTTCTCCGCTGTTGCAATGTTCGACGAGCCTTCCATCCAGAGATGTTGCTAGAACACGGTTGTTGCCGGTAAGGTTCGAGGTTAGCGTTTTTTTTTTTTTTTATTTTATAACTTTCTTGATTGTTTTTCATTTTTTTTGGCTTTGGTCAGTTGCCGGAACACAGGTTGTTTGGTTTTCATTCTATTTTTTTTTTCTCGCAAATGTGTTGTCCTTGATTTTCTTGTTCGGGTATTCTATCACTATTGGTGTCGCCCAATGGCTCTGGGTTTCACCAATACAAATGCCGTCGTCGCATCACTTCACTTGGTTGGCGGTGAGTGGTAGGGGGTTGGGGATTTTTATTTGTGTATTTTTTTTCTTTTTTTCTGTATGTTGTTTTTTGTTGTTTGTAACTTTGTATGTTGGATTTTTGTTGTTTTTTTTCGTGTTTATTTTTTGTTTTTACTTGTGCGCGCAATTTATCCTCAACCTGTGTGCAAATGCAATTGAACATCTATGCATATGTTGATTGCTGGGTATAATCGAAACGGGAAACAATACTCCTTTTACTCTATGCATTACAACGCAAACATCTTTGCAAGTCTAAATAGGGTGTTAGAATTCTTTTTGGTTTGTTATTGCTTGTAATATGTGCAATGTATCCTTATCAATTGTGCATATTCAATTTATGACTTAAAATTTGCTTTAATTTGGTTTGATTCTTCCACCCTTTCTGTGCCTTGTATTAAGAACCTTTGTGCATATTCAATTGAAAGGTCAAAATCGGTTGGGATAGTTTATCCCTTATATAAAGTGCAATGCTTGCTAATCATCTGTGTATATGCATTTATGTGATCACATTCGGTGGGGTGAGTATATTTTTAAACTACTGTGTTATGTACCATAATTAATCAATTGTGCACATGTATTTAGGGTATACACAATTATGGCAAGTACATTCTTCCGTTTATAATCTGTAAAGTAACATAAACCTTTCACCACATGTCTTCAGGTTCCAAGGCACGAAGAACACGCTCAACTAAATTGATGCAAGTAAACACTGAACAAACAGAGGACACCACTAAATATGTTGTTACCGAAAACAAAGTCAGACCTACTGTATAAATACTTAAAAGGTAGTTATTGTGTAGGTGCACACTAACTGAACTTAGGGACACGTATGGAGTTGCACCGAAATACGCACAATTTTGCATACTATTGCCAGGATCAATGGATGTAGATTGTCAATACCGATTCATTCGTTGCTTCGCTCTACACCGCCGCCAGCCTCCTCTTCACTAGTGAGTGAATGAGTTTTTTAATTAATAATTTTCTCACTTAAACCTTAATCATCCTTCATTAAATGAGCCAAATAAAGTGATGGATTTATTACTCTCACAGCACACTGCGTCCCATTAAGACTCAACCAAGAGATTTTTGACAAGAATTGTACTTGTGACTTTTAGGTTCAAGAATTATGCTCTCACTTGGCAACCCCTTTTGGGTAATGTTTTTATTTTATTTTATTATTTTATTTTTTTAAGGTAGGTCTGGTAGAAGAGTGTGAGATAAAGGTATAAAAAATAGAATCCACTTAATGCTCTCAACGCGCATGCTATGTATATTTCTTTTACTTTTTACCGTAAAATTCAGAAAATGTGTTTTTCTTTTTTACATTTTCCTTGAAAATTTGGAAAAAAATTATGTTCTGTATAAACCTCCTCCCGCCTCTCCCCTCCCCTCCCCATGCGTGGTAGTTTTTTCTTATTAGTACTATTTTTTTTTATATGTAGCGTGGTCAAGAAAGAAAAAGTACTTAAAAAACACCTGAACCATCCAATGCTCTTAGCATGCATGTGCACTGCCAGGCAGTGTTGGCACCTACTATACCGTGCACCCATGCTTTTTTTTTTAAATATCTTTTTATTTAATTAGGAAGAGAATTAACTAAATAATGAAGGAATGAAGCAATCTCAATGGGAATATTTAATGAAAATAACAACCTTTCCGAATCTCACTCTTCTCAAATAATCTTAACTACCCGCCTACCCCCATCTTCCTTCACATGTGCCTAAAAAATTATGAATCTAATGCTCTTACAGCGCACACCACCTGCACTAAGAGTCGTGCAAGAGGTTGTTTGCTAGAACTGTACTTGTGGCTTTTATTTATGAGAATTATGCTCTGCTCATTTGGCCACTCATTTCGGGGTTCATTTTGTTAAACACTTTTTGTTTGGTAGGTATGATGGAATAGTGATAAAAAGGTATTTTAAAAAAATCACAACAAACCACAAAGGTATAAAAGGTCTTATGAGGGAAATATGAGTGGAAAGTAGGAACAGGATCTAAAGTTTCAGAGTAGTGTTTAATAGAACAAATTCACAGGTTATTAATAGAATGCACTAGTCGAATTATTTGCAAACATCAACACTACTACTAAAAGTAAGATATTACCAACAAACCTGGCCTGTGCCAACATTCTTGAACTAACATACCAGTTGTTTATCTCTCCGACACTAATGAAACAGCAAATTCTTGAGAGTTAGCCACTGGACTAGCTAGAACAAAATGGAGTTGATAATAGTGTGCAAGCCCTGTTGTTTTATATTGATTAGACAAAAATTTCTCTGTTCATTTTGCAATATCAAATTTAGCACACTTTATATTTATATTGATGGATGGAATAGCAGCATTAGAAAAATAGGTGATGATTTGATGATTTTTGCCATCTCAACTTTCAAGGCTGTCAACATATTCATCAACATCTTCAACAACAATTTGAGTTGGTTCAACAATATCCCATTAACAATATTATGCCAAAGCTTGCGCCCAATATAATCAAAGAACTCTTCTTGTGTTGAGACCATAGGGTATAATTGGTCCCATCCAAAATCATTCAAATAAGATGAGAAACCTCAACTTTATCCATAGCAGAAAGAAGAACAAGATTAACAACTCTACTGATCAAACAATAGACCAAGAAAAGTGAAAATAGAAGAACAAAGTAATCGAAAAAAATTTGGATTGTAGCAATAGGAGGCGAAATAAAACAGAAAAAAAAAAAAAAAAAAAACAGGGCTTTGATATCATGTTAGAAACAATATAAATAAAGAAATTATGTTATAGATAAACCTCCTCCCCTCATCTCCCCTCTCCATGAGGTGATAGTTTTTTTATTACTGTTTTTTGTTTTCCCTTTTGTTTTTTTTTTCTCTTTTTTTTTTTGTTTTTTTTGTTTTTTTTTTTTTCTGTTTTGATATGTCCGGTGGTCAAGAAAGAAAAAGTACTTAAAAACAACGGCACAATCCAATGCTCTTAGCATGCCTGCAGTGCCAGACAGTGTTGGCACCTACTAACTTGCATCCATGCTTTTATATATATATATATATATATATATATATATATATAAAATTGGGAAGAGAATTAACTGAATAATGAAGGAATAAATTAAAGCAAACTCAATAAGAATATTTAATAGAAATAACAACCTTTCCCAATCTCACTCTTCTCAAATCTTAACCACCCGCCTCCCCCATCTTCCTTCACCATATGTGCCTAAAAAATTATGAATCTAATGCTCTTACAATGCACACCACCTGCACTAAGACTCGGGCAAGAGGTTGTTTGCTAGAATTATACTTGTGACTTTCATTTATTAGAATTGGTAGGTCTGATGGAATAGTGATAAAAAGGTATTTTTAAGAAACATGGCAACCACTTAACAATCTCAGCAGGCATGTGCAAGTGCACTCTCTTGCTAGTGATGCTGCACACATGTACACTAGTGACTTAAAAAAAAAAAAAAAAAAAAAAAAAAAACCTTTTCCTTAAAGTTTGGAGAAAAAGTTTTTCTTTTACTTTTTGTGCATAAAATTAGAAAAAAAAATTATGTTTTGTAATAAATCTTATCCCCTCCCCTTTTCGGTAGTTTTTAATTTTTTTTTATTTATTTAATGTTGAGTCGACCAGAGAGAAAAAGTACATATTAAAAAAAAAATGCATTGCAGCACCTAATGTCCTTAGCATGCGCGTGAATTGCACGCACATGCTAGACAGTGTTGGTGCCCAATAACGCGCACCAATGCCTTTTTAATTTCTATATATTTTTTATTTAAGTGGGAAGCGAATTAGGTGAATCAAAGAATCGGTTCACTCGGTTTGTTTTTAGGGCTATAAATCAAATAAGAACCCAAAAAGAAAACAACCAACCCTAACCGCACTCCCACCCCCCACCCCACCCCGTCATTACTCACTTCTCTAGTCTCTACTCTACTACAAAACACCTGCAGTCCATCCGCCGAACCAGCCATTGATATATACACACATATTACAGAACAGAGAGTTCATGGTAATTTTTCTATCCTAATTAAGTTACAAATCCCTTTATTTCTCTGGAAATCCCTAAAATTCATCAACCTTTGCTCCACTTAGCGCTGCTGCCAGCCGCCTCTTCCATTGTCCCTATGATCTTCCGCTTTCACAGGTGAGTGAGTGAGTCTTTTAATCAATAATTTACTTACTCATCATACAAATGCTATCCAACCACCACTAGTACAGAAAAGGGCATTTGCGTCCGGAGTTATGGACTATTTGCATCCGGAGTACTCCAGACGCATATGCCATGGACGCAGATGCCGTGGACTATCTGCGTTCGGAGTTGCCCCGGAGGGACGGCAGCTGGGCGATGGAGCGACGGCAAAGGGTATATCCTGGAGCGACTCAACTGAGATTAATTCCTCGGACCAGCTGCCTCCGAAGTTGGAACTTCGGACGGAGCTGGTCCATTAAAAAAAAATTAATTATAATTTGGACAATTTAATTACAAAAATGCCATCGCGTCACTTTGCGCGTCCAGAGTTTCAACTTCGGACGCAATTGGTCCTAAATTTCTGGTCTATTCTGTACTAGTGCACTCTTTACATCTCTGATTTTCCGAAATCGTTGTCGCTCGTCCCGAAAACTCGAGTTTTGCAATCCCTATGTTTATTCTATTTAGTATTCCGGCTTGTGTAAGAGATAACATATATAATGACTTGGAACATTGAGAGAGAAAGAGATGATCCTAATCCGACAACTAGACCGCAATGATCACAAATTCACATTGCCCTCGTTCCTCAAATGGGGTCACCAGAAATGCCCCCGTTGGATGAAGCTCGACAATTCTTCCGGTGATCACCCCGAGGAGGACGACGGTAGCAATCAGGTGCAGCAAATTTCCCTGATTAAAGCCCCCATCGATGGCGACGATGATATCGAGGCTGTCCGCCAGAAGCTGATGACTGATCTTAGGACAGCTGCCGTGCACACTTGGGAAAGGGGAAGGCTGGACGTCGTCAACAATGGCGATAAGAAACCCTTTGTGGAGGACGAGGACTCCAACCTCGTTGCCGTCTTCCCGTGGGCTTTACGTACTCACCGAGCTGGTGAAAGAAATGGAAAAGTAGTGAACTTAGCACAGCTGCAGAAGAGTAAGTTTTCAATCGCTCTCTCCGGAGAAGATATTGAAGTTGATTTCACTGCCATTACGGGTGCCAAACCACCCAGAAAACCCAAGAATAGGCCCAAAGCTATTCAAAAGGAGATTGATGTAATTAAAAGCCTTAATCAAAATATTCTAATTTTCACCATTTCTCACCTCAATTCCAATTTTCTCCCTACTGAATTCTTGCAGGATGTATTCCCAGGCTCGTGGTTGATGGAGATCACTCCGGATAAATATAAAATTCCATAAAATCCTGATCACTGACGGTAAACACAAAACCCATTCTTAAACTACAAACGCTTTATTTCCACGCTTTATTGAAAGGGTAGTCATCATTTTTACTATCTAAACATATCTGTGTAAAATTTAAAAATTTAACGCAAAAAGACATGTCTAGTTTTGAGGTCTGCATTTTGTTCTAGCTAGTCCAGTGGCTAACTCTCTAGAATTTGCTGTTTCATTAGTGTTTAGAAAGATAAACAACTGGTAAGTTCAATAATGTTGGCACAGGCCAGGTTTGCTGGAAGTATCAACCTAAGTCCTCGTGCTTACAACAATATATGTACTAACCCTTACATTATAACCTTTGTGCTTTTATGAACGTGTTGAGCTGTAGAATGCATGCTACAGTGCTGTTATGATGTTGATAATGGTGAGTAATTGAGTTTTGGTTTGATTTTGCAGGATGGGAATTCACTACGAAATTAGTTTATTTTAAATAAAATAATGAATTTATTCATGAAGTGTAAATGAGATAGCAGAGTCTATTTGACTCTCATAAATAAGCTAAGTTTGATTTTACAGGATGAAAATCCATTGCAATATGTATTATGTTAAAAAAAAAAAAATCCAATTACAGGTCAATTAGAAAGAAATTAGTTGGTTCTAAATAAAATATTGGATTTACTCATGGGGTGTGGATAAGATAGCACGAGTAGTCTGATTTGGTTGCAGTAAATAAGTTCGATTTCACAAGACGATAATCCACTGCACTAGGTACTATGTTGTTTGGTAGGTATGATGGAATAGTGTTAAAAAGGTATTTTTTTAAAATCACAACAAACCACAAAGGTATAAAAGGTATTATGAGGGAAATATGAGTGGAAAGTAGGAACAGGATCTAAAGTTTCAGAGTAGTGTTTAATAGAACAAATTCACATGTCATTAATAAAATGCACTAGTCGAATTATTTGCAAACATCAACACTACTACTAAAAGTAAGATATTACCATGAACTGACCCTCAATAGACCATGGACTGATCTGTAGAATCAACTGATGACTGTACAAAAACTAGGGAAGTGGCATGTAGCTTGACTGTTTGGATTCGGTTCATCGGGAATAACTTCAGTAATTCATCACAGCTTGAGAGTCTTGACATTCTACAATCTTCTTTGATTGGCTCAATTTCTTACTCAAAGAAATTCATCATTATTCTTCTAAGAACCCTGTATTAGTAACAAACCATAAATATGGTAAAAAAATCTTCTTTCTTATTGCCTTCTTTCCCTTACACCTTCCATCTTTTCCTTTCTTCTCTTGACATTAAACTTCTCTTCACTCGCCCTACAAGACGTGGTTTTTTCTTCTTTTTGTTTTGTTTTTGGTTTTTTTTGAACAAGTGTATAATTGAATGCAGATATGTATAAAAATATTAAGCAATAAAAAGGCGCCAAAATAAGTACACAGCTGGATTTGATAACGTAATTGGAGAACACCTCCTAATCTGTGGGGCCACGCCCAAAAACTATTTCACTTAAGATCAACCCGGTAGTTTTTATAATTACAAGATTCAACGAATTACAAAACTAGGTCTACCACCTATTTAAACATTAACCTCATAAAATAACTCTATATATGAAAGAATTTACATGTACCGTTTGAACTAATTCTGCCAATTAAATAAACTGTAACCAACATGAATTTTAACACAACTTGTACTAATATAAAGTGGAGCTGATTTCTCCGGATAGTACACCAATCATTTCCAGTATTGAAGCTTCTTCGCAGCACCTTACTGATTATATATTTGACTATTTGTAGTTGTATTTATGAAACTTGGTCTTCTTCATTATAGAAATGCCTATTTATAATGCCTAGTGATTCCCTTTTCATTCACGTACGCATGTTGCCACCATGACATGATGATGCCATGATCACATTTCAACATTGCATTACCTTTCCTCATTTTGCGCCATGCATTTCATTGATTATATTCCCTTAGAATTTGCTTCCCACTTCAGACGCATTCACGCCACATGTACATAATATGCATATAATATGCATTAATTCCCTTCTCAACTTTGTTTGATTTTATATGTCAATTCATCATTCATAATATATCTATATACATAGTATATTACTAACAATAATGACATGTTACCAATACAAAGATCATAGCCAAGTAGACTATGATATGATTTTTAATATTTAAGACATAGTAAACATGCGGAACGAAAAAGATATGTTTATTCTTTATAATAATCTAGTACACACATAGAGTGAATAGTGTAGGATAGATCAAGCAATCGAAATAGAGGTTTTCTCAACACTTGAGAATTGAAACGTTGCAGGTTTTAGCGGCTTTCTTGGCAGCTGGGGAGTTGAGATACATCTTCAGACTTGGATTCTTGAGGTATTGACAGAAGCAAGGCTTCTGTTGATTAAGCCTCTGGCAACAGAGTTGCGATGGGTTGGTGTTGGACGTTAGGGCGCTTAGGCAAGGAGTCAGCTGCTGCACGTCGCATGCAGCCGATGAAAACTGTGCTTCTGCCAAGAGTAGCATCAGCACTGCTACAATCATGAGGTTGAAGGATTTCATTTTGGTAGCAATTGATCACTGGTAGGTAGATATATTTGAGTAAGAGGAAATTTGGGGATGTGATGCATCTTTGGCTTAGTGGTTGGGCCAATTTATAGAGAGAATGTTGGTAATGTTAAAAGTTAAACTACTACATGTTTATGTTAGGCACCGTCACCTACTGGCTAGCTAATTAAGAATGTTTAATTGGTTTCAGGTTTCACTGTTATAGTTGTGAAACTATCATCATATGGAGTACAGAGTCTGGATCACATGCATGAACAACTACGCATACAGTGATAATTGCCCCCCTCAATCTCTGTCTTTTTAAAAATATTATTATTATTATTATTTACTTTAATACTTTTGTTCAAAATAAAAACACTAAAATGACTAATACGAAGCAGGGGCGGTCCTGAGCACGGGCAGGATGGGCAATCGCCCAGGGCCCCATGATAGAAGGGGGCCATCTATATATATGTATATGTATACATATATCTATTATAGTGTTATAATTAGTGTTATAATTATATTAGAAAATAAAAAATTAGTGTTATAATTATATTAGAAAACAAAAAATTAAGAATATATGGGACTGCAGGAAGTTGAGAATCCACACTTAATTAAATAATTTAGAAAGACACCTAATTATCTTTTATCTATTAGAATCGACACCCTAACTGGTTAACACATTCGTCTTCTTCAATAAATTTTTTGTTCCAATTCGATTAATCAACGACTGTTCATTTGTTTGCCAGTTTGGGTCCCATTGTCCGTTGTAACTTGTAAGTTTTCTTCTATTTGTAATTTGTTCTGTCTTTATTTCCTAGCACACATGCAACACCTGCCAGTTTGGGCCCTAGTAACTTGTAAGTTTTTTAAAATTGTTTTATATAAGGTTACCTAAAAAGCATTTATGTGATGGTGAAAAAAATAAAAACAAAAAAAAAAAAACAAGTAGAGCAGCTAATAGAATCACAAAGAGGAACTATATATAAATAAATTTTTCAAAAAATCAGGATCATTTAATGAAAATTTGAAACAATCTAAAGAAAATTTAAATGACCAAGGCCATGTTAATGACGATTTTGTGTATTGAGAAGGATATGCTAGAGAATGTTAATCTTGATGCAATTATCGATGATTTTGCATAGCACGTAGAATTTTTTTGTCATGATTACTTTTGTATTTAAAAAATGTTAAAAATTTTCTAATAATATTTCATGTTATTTGATGTTATTATTTTTTAGTATTACATTTAAATTTTAGTTTTTCATATAAGGGGCCCATTTTTTTAATTTCGCCCAAGGCCTCTAAAACGTTTGGACCGGCCCTGATACGAAGTATTTCTCTTGGTCGCCTCTCATGGTTTGCCATCTACTCTTGTCTTATTTTTGGGTGTAACCACCAACTCTTGACATTTGGTTAAGGATGGATGAGTCCCTTCCACTCAACCACACCCTCCAAGTTATTTATTTTTTACTTTATAGCATGAGTCACACTTGTGTGAGACCGTCTCACGGATCCTTATTCGTGAGACGGGTCGGGTCGGGTCAAGACACCATGCAAATGTCATACTTATATGTGCAAATGTCATACTTATATGTGCAAATGTCATACTTATATGCTCAAATATAACACTAATCAAGAATACAATTTTTGTTACTTATTAGAGAAAAAGTAATATATTTTTCATAATAAGTAATGTTGACAAGTGCCCCTTACTTATAAGGGCAAATATAATACTTTTGTGGAAAAATGTAATACTTTTAAATCGAAATGTAAATATATTGTATTTTCCCTTAAAAGTATTACATTTACCCTTATAAGTAACAAAAATTTTATTCCTAATTAGTATTACATTTGAGCATATAAGTATGGCATTTGTGCATATAAGCTAGTGTTACATTTGCATCTTAACCCGACCCGTCTCATTGTGAGACGGTCTCACACAAGTTTTTGCCTTATAGCATATATGGAAATGACATGGGTCGTCATGAAAAAGTTAAATGTTTAAATAGAATGAATGAATTTTTAATATTTTTATTTATAAAAACAAAAGTACAAGAGCATGTATAGCAAAAGTCTTTTTGTTTGCTTTGTTTAATAAAAATTAGCTGGAGTTATTTTAAGTAGAGTTTGCTTGTTTTTGGAGGCAATTTCAAATTGAATCTCAGGCTATCTTTTTGTCATTTAACATCCAAACTATCATTTTGAACACTTTTAGTCTTTCCAATCACTTTTCTGCTGAAACCCTATTTTAAGTAATAGACATTTTTTATCTTGTTCAATTTTATTTTTTGTTTTTCTGGCATTTCCAATGACTTTTGGACATGCATGTAGACGGAAATCTACGTGGATTGATGGTTAGGAAAGCTTCTGTGTGCTCCAAATCAATGCTGACGATGCGTATGGAATAAGCTTTTCTTTTCCACCCAATATCCCAATGGCTTTCCCGTTTCTCTCTCATTCCACCCCATGAATAACGAAATGGACAGGAAATGTACATGTTTATAGAATCCCCAATGTATTACCAAATTCATGAGAGGAGTTAATTAAACATCAGAATAGCCCTTCCATTCTGACTTTATTTTGCATATATAAAAGCTATAAATTTGAAAAAAATGAAAGGAAGTGTTGTTCTTCAAGCACACCAACCTCACTCCATACAGCATGTGATCAATCCTAGTTGACCTTTATCACCACTACAACAATTAAACAATATAATATTCTCACAAAGCCAATAGTTTTTCCATATGTTACCAACATATAATATATTCTCAGCTACCTATAAATTGGCCCAAGCATTGAGCCAAATTTGCATCATATCCCCAAGTTTACATTCTCGCCTCTTACTTAACTATCCATCTCCATCTTGAATAATCAACTCCGTCCTACCAAAAATGAAGGCCTTCTTCAACCTCATGATTCTCGCAGTGCTGTTGTTGCTCTTGGCAGAAGCACAGTTATCTTCGGCTGCATGCAACGTGCAGCAGCTGACTCCATGCCTGAGCGCTTTAACGTCCAACACCAAACCATCCCAACTCTGTTGTCAAAGGTTGAATCAACAGAAGCCTTGTTTCTGTGAATATCTCAAGAATCCCAATTTGAAGGCGTATGTCAACTCCCCTGCTGCCAAGAAAGCCATCAAAACCTGCAAGGTTTCAATTCCCAAATGCTGACAAAATTTCCATTTCGTTTCATCAGTCCTACAGTATTCGCTTAAAGCTAAGAATAAAAACTCTTCTCTTTCTGTGTGTGTTTGTTATGTCTTAAATATTAAAATCATAGCCAGAGCTTGGTTATGATCCTTGTACTACTACTTGTCATCGTTTCATTCGATCTATATGAAGGAGATTAATTATGTCTTCTTGTTTTTCTATGTTACATTTATCATAGTAATGATTACTTTTGATTCTTCCACAAATTAAACTATAACAACATTTTTATTTTTATATACTTTACATTAATTTGCAAATTGATGGAATACGGCCCAAAATATTTGAAATATTGCACTCCAACCAAATATCAGCCTTTTTCATATGAGAATATTTAATACATTATTGCCTAAATACAAAACATATATTATATTGTAAAGAATTATGCGTATTTTAAAAAATACGTAATTGACTAAATTTGATTGATTTATGAAATTTAAGCTGCCAAAACTAAAATGCTTCTATACTCCATGAACCAAAAACAGTGACGTATCCAAGATTTCTTTTGAAAGGTGGCGAAGAAGCAAAGGTTGTAAACTAAATTAAAAAAATGTTTAATTACAAGGTTCAAATATCAAATACCAATAAATTATTAAATTACCAAATTCATGAGAGCAGTTAATTAAACATCAGAATCGCCCCTCCATTATGACTTTATTTTGCATAAAAGCTATATATAAATTTGAAAAAATTAAAGAAAGTGTTGTTCTTCAAGCACACCAACCTCACTCCATACAGCATGTGATCAATGCTAGTTGACCTTTATCACCACTACAACAATTAAACAATATAATATTCTCACAAAGCCAATAGTTTTTCCATTTTTGTTACCAACATATATTCTCAGCCACCTATAAATTGGCCCAAGCATTTATAGAAAATGTGAAAAACTTGTATTAATAAGTTAAAGTCTCTAAGCTATTTATACATGTACATGGAGATAAAGTAGCTAACAGAACTAACAATAAAGAACTATTCTGCAGATGAAACTAAGCAACAAATAAATGAAAACAAATTAAATCATTAATCCTTAACAAGCCCCAGCAAGATGGAGGAGCCGTGGGATACTCCAATCTTGGAACAAAAATGCAGAAAGATGTCACGACCAAGCGGTTTTGTAAGGAGGTCTGCAACCTGATCCTTTGAGCTAATATGCTGAACACCCAAAGTGCCGTCCACGACACGCTCATGGACAAAAAAGTAGTCGAGCTCAAGATGCTTCATCATCGAATGGAACACCGGGTTCTTCGCAACATACGTGGCCCCCATATTATCACAATACAACAGTGGAAAACGCGGTAACACTATGACCAACTCAAACAAAAGATTCCGTACCCAGATTACCTCCGCAGGCGAACTCTCCAAAGCACGATACTCAGCCTCGGTTGAAGACGGTGAGACAGTTTTCTGACGAACGAATTTCCACGACACAACATTTGAACCAAGACAGATAACAAAACCAGTGGTAGAGCGATCGCCATCTCCACTACCTCCCCAATCAGAGTCTGAAAAAGCTGTCAGCAACAAACTGGAACATGCACGTAACAACAAACCATGAAATAAAGTACCTTTTAGATACCGAAGCAACTGTTTAATGGCACCACAATGATATGCCTTTGGCGAGTGCATGCATTGTGACAAGTAATTAACAGCATAAGCAACGTCTGGTCTAGTAACAGACATGTACTGAAGCATTCCAATCAACTTACGAAAATCAGTCACATCAACCACAGGCTCCCCTCGTGAATAGACATAGATGTCATAGTGGACATTGGAGTGAATATCTATAATGTACCTACTCTGAGAAAGAAAATAACCACTAGACTAGCGCAACCTCAACACCAAAAAAATGATGTAGTGTGCCTAAATCCTTCGAAAACAAAGTCAGACCTACCGTATAAATACTTACACGGTAGTTCTTGTGTAGGTGCACACTAACTGAACTTAGGTACACGTATGGAGTTGTACCGAAATACGCACAATGTTGCATAGATAAACTCTGACACACTATGCACTACCCACATGAATGATACCAAAACTAGCTAAATAATTGCATAGTAGAACATGAAATGGTGCACAACACTATTCCTGGACTACACGTTTGTATTTGCACACTAGAGCGCCAAATGGTGCACATAATAAAATAGAAAAATTTCACACAATCGCCTTATAAACTGGCCGGTGCACACACAACACATGCAATCCTAGCCATTAGTATTGCTAAGATTTTATGATGAATTCATAAAATCTCTTTAAAAACATGTAAAATCCCGTTAAATAATAAATTACCAATTTTAGATGCACATAAGAACTACAAAACAACCCTCCACAATACAACTAAAAAGGAAATTTAAAAAAGACTATCAAATCCTGGCCATTACTATTGCCAGGATCAAAGGAAGTAGATTGTCAACACCGATTCATTCTTTGCTTCGCTCTGCACCGCCGCCAACTACCTCTTCACTGGTGAGTGAGTGAGTTTTTTAATTAATAATTTTCTCACTTAAACCTTAATCATCCTTCATTAAATGAGCCAAAAAAAAGTGATGGATTTAATACTCTTATAGCACACTGCGCCTACACTAAGACTCAACCTAAGAGATTTTTTACAAGAATTGTACATATGACTTTTAGGTATAAGAATTATGCTCTCACTTGCAACCCCTTTTAGGTAATGTTTTTATTTTATTTTATTATTATTTTTTTAAGGTAGGTCTTATAAAATAGTGAGATAAATGTATATAAAACATAATCCACTTAATGTTCTCAGCGCGCATCCCACGCAGTTTTTCTTTCACTTTTTACCGTAAAATTCATAGAGTGTGTTTTTATTTTTGCATTTTCCTTGAAAATTTGGAAAGAAGTATGTTATGTATAAACCTCCTCCCCTCCCCACCCCGAGTCCCCTCCCCATGCGTGGTAAATTTTTTTATTACTATTTTTGTTTTCTTTTTGTTTTTTTTTTGTGTGTTTTTTTTTTTTTTTTTTTTGGTTTTTGATATGTAGCGTGGTCAAGAAATTAAAGAAAAAGTACTTAAAAAACACGCGAACCATCCAATGCTCATAGCATGCACGTGCAGTGCCAGACAGTGTTAGCACCTACTATACCATGCACCCATGCTTTTTTTTTTAAAAAAATGTCCTTTTTATTTAATTAGGAAGAGAATTAACTGAATAATGAAGGAATGAAGCAAACTCAATGAGAATATTTAATGGAAATAACAATCTTTCCCATTCTCACTCTTCTCAAATAATCTTAACCACCTGCCTCCCCCATATTCCTTCACATGTGCCTAAAGAATTATGAATCTAATGCTCTTATAGTGCACACCACCTGATATTTTAATGCAAGAAGATAGTTGTCATTTGATTGGCGGTGATAAACCGAATGTTGCGGTGAATAGAAATCCTAACTATGAGGATGTGTTAGGAAGAAAATGGCGTCTAGCCAAATACGGTAAAGAAATGCGCTATTTGGGAGGCAAATCAAAGGGAGTTTATTCTACTCTTTCCTTTATTTGTTTTGCATTTTAATTAATTTTTCTTTTATCTTTACATTCTATTGAACATTGAGGACAATGTTGAGAATAAGTGTGGGGAGGGGATATGATTATTTTCTTCTCATGGTCCACATAGCTATGTGGACCAAAAATAAAAAGTACATTATTTTTGTGCTGAAGGTACATTATTTTTGTATTGTAGGTATATTGTTTGATAGTATATATCAAATAATGTACCTTCAGTACAAAAATAATGTATCCTAAAATAATGTACCTACAGTACAAAAATAATGTACCTTTAGTACAAAAATAATGAACTTTTTATTTTTGGTCCCACAGCTGTGCGGACCATGGTCCATGCAATAATGATTGTCGTTATTGTGATGTATGTTTTTGACACCCGATATCCGAATCAAATTTAATTGGAATATGTTCAGATATACTCAAAGTTCTATTTTTATCAATTTTAAATGATTTTATTATTGTATTATTTATATTTTCTTCATATACTCTCAAACTAAAAATAAGTCAAACAGTAATAATTAACCAATAGACTTTTTAAAACAAGCACGAAGAAATATAAAACAAATAACGAAGGGCCCTAAGACCCATATGTCAAACTACGCATACAATTATACAAACCAAATGAAGGGTCCTAAGACCCAGATGTCAAACCACGCATGAAAACAAACAGTTAAGGGTTTAAGACCCAAATGTCTATGCATCTATTTCAAACGAGTCTATTTCAAACCGGACGATACATGCGCCATACTAGTCCTTCCATGTTTCGGAGCACTTGCAGCACTTGTAAACGTACCAATCTTCTCCCCTGTTATTCGTAAGCTGCACATACATCCAATGAATATGAGCATTTATAATTAAAACTTGGTAGTACATCATTATTATTATTATTATTATAACAAGCAAATTAAAGCACAAGTAAAAAAATAAGTACCGTCTTATACGAAGCTTTGTTATGATCACAATGGGGACAATTCATTTCGACTTTAGGGTCTATATTTTGGAGTACTCTTTTGGCCTCCTCCCATCTTCTTCTCTCCATCTCAGCCTCCCACATTTTCTCCTCCTATCAAGTGTTACAATGAACAGAAGAATATAAATAAATTAAATGTCCACAGACACCGCTATCAGGAGCGGAGCCAAATTATTAAAATTATGAAATCAAAAATTGAAAATGAGATTACGAAATACGAACCCAAGTCATATTCGGTGGACATTCGTCCCCACAACGGCCACATTTAAAAATGTGTGTGAATATGTCCTCATCTCCAACTTTCCTCAAAAAGCGTCTGATTATGTTCCCATCTTCGTCTTTCTTGTGGTGAAGAGGGATCTTGCTGTAATATCATATCAGTGAACACTCATGCTTAGCTTACAAAAAGAAAAAAAATAATTAGAGAACATACCATGTGAGGCATGTAGGCATTTTTGGGGGTGGATTGATACTCGAGGAAGCACTCATGGTGGTGGCGTCGCTGTGTGTAAGACAAAGTAATAACATAAACCGCGAAAACATATAAACATTACACTAATATAACATATAAACATTACACTAATATATATATATATATATATATATATATATATATATATATATATATATATATATTATTTTTTATAAGGGTTGGGTCACAGGTCCAACCCGTGACCAAAACCAAAAGCTGCTGGACCCCTGCTTGGAAACCAGAAGAAGGCTACTGGTTTCTGCTCGGAAAATGATACATGTACTCTCATGGAGTAAAACTCCCGCCATGTGTCATTATTTGATTTATAGAAGATAAAGAAAATAATAGAAGTTGTGGCCCACCAATTTTTTCTAGATGAATCAGAATATGACACCTAAGCTGGGAGTAAGAAATGGAGTATAAAATGGGAGTATGTGTAATATTACTCTTTTTGCTCCATGCACAAATAACATGACAGCAACAAGCCACAACACCTCAATATCAACCCAACAAAACACACTAATCCTCTAATCATTGAAGCAAACTTGAACAATAATGAAATATTAAGGTTGTAAGTAATTTGATAATATAAAAATGTTATTTTTAATTTATTCTTATACTGCTATCAAGGTTTTATACTTCTCTCTACTATGGAGTATTTATTTCTCGAGCAAATTAACACACATCTATACTTCAAATGTTTATTCTATCAAATGTTATTTCTCATACAACATATAAATGATAGAAAGTGTTGGATATCTTTTTCACTATAACATTAATATTGAAAAATCATACTAGCAACTGAAAGTGGGACAAAATAAAAAATAAAAATACTAGCATACAGGCAACAAATTCAACAATATATTCACATATATTTATCATTGATATCTTCAACGATTTTTAATAGAATATTCACATATAATCACATTTTCACATATATATACACAATTGAGTAAAAGCTACGTAGTATAAGTCTATAGGATACTAAGTGGAGTAACTATATAAAATGTCTAAATGTACACATAAAATAAAATATACTTTTAATAAAGTAAACATTTAAAATTTGTTTGTAGTAACTATTCAAACATTAGACAATTATTTAAAATACAATGACCATTTAAATATAGTCATCCAGTGAGTTGGAATTTTTTTTTTTTAAAAAAAAAAAATTAAAATAAACACCAAAAAATATAGAGAATCTTTCATATAGATAGAAGGAAATCGTAGATCTAGACAAAAAATAGTAGACAAAAGGAAATTTTAGATAGAAAAAAAAAAAAAGAAAAGAACGGGGTTCATGTAGACCCGAGGAAATCTTAGATCTAGACAAAAAATATAGAATGTTCATGTAGACCGATGGAAATCTTAAATCTAGACAAAACAAAAGTAAAGATTAAAGAGGATGTAAAGCTTACTGAAATATGAAAACAAGTGTACAATAATGGAGAGTGAGAGTCAGTGAGTTGGAGTCTCGGAGAGAAGTTGTGTGGTTGAGAGCCTAGACGGCAAAAGGCAGAGAGTGAGAGTTTGAGAGAGGAAATTAATAGAAGCAGAGAGTGAGAGGTTGAGAGTGAGAGAGGAGGGTGAGAGGCAAAGAGTGAGAGGGAGGAAACCCTATATAAGTAGGGATCAAAACATAAGTTTAAGTAGTCATGGTTTCTTACCTTTAAGCTAGCTTCAACAAGCAAAGATGAAACATTATTTAAGAATATCATGTGATTTCTAAGAACATTATTTAGGCCTTTAGTACAAAATTATTAGAAATCCTTGAACTTAACTGTCTGTTTTCTCAAAACTATTGATTCATACCCCTAAACAATGGAAATAATATTTTATATAAGTTCCCAACACATGCACAACATGCTATTTTTGGTGTATATCTACAGAAAGTCAAAATTTACAAGTTAGACCTAGGGGATTGGACTATCGGACTTCTTTGATTTGAAGATGTCAAATATGGAGAACCAGGGCTAGTTTCCTTTGCTTGTTAGGGTCGTATTCTCGCCACTCAAAAGAAAGTCAAAATTAAATGGATGGTGCGAAGATGAAACCTAGTGCCAATCTCACAATTCAACTAAGTCAGAAATAGCATTTTCAACCACTGTTTGAACTTTGAACTTGGAAGGGTAGGGAAAATGAAATTGATATTCCAATATAGAAATTGGGGCACTTGAACTATTGACGTCATGTTGGTAAGAAGAACAAACCTGAACGAAAATAAGCTGCCGGTCGGGGACCTTGGCTCAATCTTGAATTTCTCGGGAACTTGGCTCAATCTTGAATTATTTCTTGCAATAAGGAAGCCAGTGGCTTATATATACTCTTTGTGGGGGAGAGTATATATGCTCTTTTGTGGGGGAGATTGTATATGCTCTTTGTGGGGGAGAGTATATATGCTTTCCAGTTTTCTGAACAAGAGAGAAGGCATGCGCTGAGGCCTGAACGCGTCCAGAACCAAATTGACTAATATTAAAATGAGCAATTAACTTATATAATACTCTTCCCCTTATTTTTAATAATATTATATTAATTTTAATATTAGTATATAAAATTTATATATTTAAAAACTACAATAAAAATACTATTAAAAGTAAAAAATTAAATTTAAAAATAAGAAAAAAAATATTTTTTAAAAAAAATAATTGATTTGACTAATAAATAATAAAATAGAAAGTAGGAAGTAATTAATAATTAATGGATTAAAATTAAAATTATTCTTTGCATGCAGCAAGAGATCACCATGAGTTCTACATACTATTACACACCTTCAATCTCGATCTATTCTCTCTCTCGCTTGCTTGTACTCTCAGGTTTCTTCGTCTTCCTTCGATCGAAGCGGTGATCCAAGTTATTGGAAATAATAAAGAAAAATATAGAGAGAAAATATGAAAATTTGCGTGAAGACTCTAAAGGCCAGGGTACCCAGGCCACTTTGAAATCGAAGTGAAACCTGATGTCAAGAAGAGCATAGAACGAAACTGTTCAGGGATCGAATGTTTATCCTGCTTCAATTCGCAGCCGATGCTTATCCACCACCACCAGGGAAAAGTTCTTAAAGATGGCACCACATTGGAAGAGAATAAAGTTGCTGAAAATAACTTTGCTGTGGTGATGATAACAAAGACAATTGCACCTGCTAGCTCAACTTCTGCATCAACAGCTCCGATCCAGTCCCCACTCGACCTCCAGCTCCCACTCCTGCACCAAATGCTGGCTCAGGAGATGTCTATCCCTAGTACAAAGGACGGTAGTGTATTCTAAAAAACAAATTACTTGATTTTAAAAAAAATTGTTAAGTCAGATAAATAAAAAATCAAGATCATTAGAAACTATTTATACAGAACAACAAATAACTTCATGTTAAAAACAATATATATATATATATATATAGAGAGAGAGAGAGAGAGAGAGAGGGATGAAGAGAAGATGAAGAAGATAATTAAATTAGCGTTGAAGATAAAACAATACTTGGTGAAACTATAAGCTTCCAGTCCAAGAAGAAAAAATATAAATGAGCAATATTCAATATCATATACAGTAATGAATACAAACTTGAATCCAGGGAGAAAAAAAACACTTTATTTGTAGAAAGCAATGTTACAAAAATCGCGGCCCTAGGCTGCGACCCGTCGAGGAAGGCCGTCGGCCTCCTCCCTGACTGGGTAGCCATGCAGACTAGACAGTTTTTTTAAAAAAAAAATTAAAAAAAGAAAATATAAATATTTTAATAATTTTAAATCTTAAACATTTAAATTATTAATGTTATAATGTATTAACTAATACTCTAATAGTCTAATAAGTAGTAATTGAATAAAATAATAAGTAATAAGTAATAACTAAATTAAATTAATAAGTAATATACTAATAACTTAATAATAAGTAATAACTATTAACTTTTTAAGTATTCACTATTCACTATTTTTTGAAAACCAATCAAGACTGGTATATTAAAATAAGTGAGCAATAGAGCTCGGAGGGATAGAATCCCAGTACATCGAAGTGTCATGAGAAAAAGCCTCCGAAGCCAGAGTGTGTGCACCCTGGTTCTGAGACCTAGAAATTAAACTAATAGAACAAGAAACAAACGATGACATAAGAGCCTTAGCTGAATCAATTGAATAACTAACATATGAAAAAAGACTAGGACTAGTCGTAATTAATAAATCCTTGAGCGTGGAACAGTCGGTGTAGATGCAAACAGATGTAAAATCCCGATCTTTGAGCCACGATAAAGCCTCCTTGCATGCTAAAGATTCCGCCATTAGAGGTGAGAAACAAGGAGGTAGAGGAGCACTATACGCTGCAACAAAATGGTGTGAGGCCGTGACTAGTACTGCACCCATTGTCGCTGCTTTTGTCCGAGGAGAGTAGCCAGCATCGACATAGCAGCGCAGAAGGTCCGTCGTTGGCAGAGGAGCAGCAACGGCCTGCTGTGAAGGACCGTGCGCAGCGTGTAACGCAAGTGTCGAAGCATCCACACCCGAGCGAGGAAGTTGCGGACCCTGGGCGTCGTGAACCTTCCTCCATGCAGTTGCCGAGAAGTTGGCCATCCGCCACACCCGTTCTGGCTTCGGAAGATAGCAGTCCCAAACCGCATGATTGCGTGCTCTCCAAATGTGATACAACACAGCTACAACAATAAACATATTCTCCTTGGTAAGCAAAGTCATAGCATTTTGGAACCACACAACAAAATCATTATCATTCACACTTGGGACATGCAAGGAAGACTCATTCCAAACTAGCCTTGAATAATCACACAAAACTAGAGAGTGCATGACATCTTCATTGAAAATCCCACACATAGGGCATGTTGGATTCACTTCTACTCTCTTTATAATTAAATTGGTGGTGGTAGGAAGAATATTAGATAAAGCTTTCCAAAGGAACATCTTCCATTTAGCAGGACATTTAAACTTCCAGAGATGTAACCACTGATCAAAAATTCCTGAGGGGCTCTCAAAAATACCAACCACCCGTTTGTAACCTTCTTTCACTGTATAACAACCTTTTGGGTCACCTGGCCAAAACCAGGAGTCCTCATGATGGGGGCTAACGGGTATTAATAATATTCGTTGTATCTCAGCAGGGGTAAACAAATCTTGTAAAATTGAATGATCCCATGTGCCAGAGCCAGGATCAATTAGCCCGGAAACAAAAGAACCATCCAATACATCAGGCATGGGAGATTGAACCATAGGCGAAGGGTCATCTGGCAGCCAGGGATGACCCCAGATCAAAGTGGTTTTCCCATCACCAATCCTTCTACGAACACCAGCACAAACCAACTCATGGGCAGCCATAATACTCCTCCAACAGAAACTTGGGTTAGTACCCAAACCAGCATCAATAAAAGAGTTCTTGGGGAAGTACCTGGCCTTATAGACTTTTGTTACCAAAGAATTCGGTCTTGTTAAGAAACGCCAAGCTTGTTTTCCTAACATCGCCAGATTGAAAGCCCTGAGTTCTTTAAAACCCAAGCCCCCATATTTCTTAGGAATACACAGTCTGTCCCACGCCTTCCAATGTATACCCCTTTCATTCCCAGAGCTCCACCAATATCTGTTCATAGCTCTTTCGATAGATAAACAAACCGACTCCGGAAGTAAGAAAACACTCATTGAAAAGGTTGGCATTGATTGAGCCACACTTTTCAACAGAATTTCCTTGCCTGCTTGAGAAATCAGCTTCTTATTCCATGACCCTATCCTCTGCCTTATTTTATCTTCAATATATGAGAATACTGCTCTCTTCTCCCTCCCAATGAAAGAGGGTAAACCCAAATATTTCCCAAAATTGGGAGCCTGAACCACTCCCAGTAGAGTTGCCACTTCTTCCTTATTAGCCTCAGTTGTGTTTCTACTAAAACATATACTTGATTTATGAAAATTGACTACCTGGCCAGACATCCCCTCATAATCAATAAGGCACTGCTTGATAACTCCTGCTTCCTCTGCATTAGCTTTGAAAAACAAGAGACTATCATCAGCAAAAAATAAGTGAGATATTGGGGGTGCACCTCTGGCAACTCTGCAACCATGAATAGAGCCCCTTGCCTCCGCTTGCTGCAATAGCAAAGATAAACCTTCCGCACAGATAATAAAAAGATATGGGGAGAGAGGATCCCCTTGACGGATACCACGTGTGGGAACCACCTGACCAATATTATCACCATTGACTAAAAAGTTGTATGAAACAGTAGTAACACACAGCATTACCAGATTCACCCAACTCTCTGCAAAACCCAAAGCCAATAACATCCGCCGCAGGAAAGTCCATTCCATCCTATCATAAGCTTTTGCCATATCAAGCTTGAGGGCTCCCCAACCAACTACACCACTCCGCTTACGATTAAGAAAATGGCCCACCTCTGCAGCAATCAGAATATTATCTGTAATAAGTCTGTTAGGAACAAAAGCACTTTGAGAATCAGAGATGATTTCTCCTAACAAAGGCTTCATACGGTTTGCTATCATCTTCGCCATGATCTTGTAAATCACATTACAAAGGGCAATCGGTCTTAAGTCAGACACCACCTCCGGGCACTTCTTTTTCGGTATTAGGACTACATTTGTCTCATTTAGCCCAGATGGAAAGGAGCAATTGTTCAAGCAATGTAAGACAAAAGTAGAGACATCAGAACCCACCACATCCCAATAGTGCTGGTAGAATCCCGGATTCATTCCATCCGGACCAGGCGCTTTATCAGGGAACATTGAAAACAAGGCAGATTTCACCTCCTCCACCTCAAAAGGTCTCAGAAGAGAAATATTTTGGTCATGACTAATCCGAGGAGTAACAGATGCAGTAAAGCCATCCAAAACCGAAACAGTAGCATTCGAAGCAAAAATATTATTGAAATAATTAAGCACAACAGCATTTAAATCATCATGTTCAACCCATACCCCAGAGTCATCTCGAATTCTAGAAAGAGTATTTTTCTTCTTACGAGCAGAGGCATACCTGTGAAAGAATTTCGTATTGGCATCCGCCCCTTTGAGCCAATGATGCTTCGCCCTCTGCCTCCAGAAAACCTCCTCCTGAGCCTCCAACTGACACAGCATAGTCTCAAGTTGCTGGTACTTCTGAAGGGAAGTGGGATCCAGCCTACCCTTCAACAAAGCCTGCTCCCGGCGCAAACACCTGATTTTGTCTCCAAATCTGTGAAAGTGATCTCCCCCCCAAACAAGGAGTTTGTTACCACAGTGTTGGAGACAACTCATCAAACCAGCAGACCTACCCTCCTGCCACGCATCCTCTACCTGCTTTCTGCATCCTTCATCAAAAGCCCAAGCCATTTCAAATCTGAAGCGCCTGGCAACACCACCCATCCTCTGAATAGAACCCCTCACACTCAGAAAAAGAGCTGAGTGATCGGAATTACTAGTAAGAATATTAAACACACTGGCCTCCGGTAAAGCATTGCACCAATCAGCACGGGCCAATACCTTGTCTAAACGCTCCTCCATCCAATCCTCAGTACCCCTGCCCCTCTCCCAGGTAAATTGGTGGCCCCGCATAGGTAACTGAACAAGATGACAGTCATCCACTACCTCCCCGAATCCACGAAGTAGATTCTGAGGATGCGGATTTCCTCCACGTTTCTCATATTGGAACAAAAGATCATTGAAATCACCCAACACTACCCACGGCAGGGTAGACCGACCAGCTAAAGCACGCAAAAGATCCCAAGAGTCACTTCTGCGATTACGTTCAGGAAAGCCATAGAAGCCTGTCATTCTCCATTCACCCAAACCTACTATTTGCACCTCAACATCAACATGATTCTTCGAATAACTCAACAATCTGGCTGTATTATTTCTCCTCCAAAACAAAGCCAGACCACCACTAAGCCCAACACTGTCCACATAGAACAAGCCTTCAAAACCTAACTTAATACGGAGCCGTTCTGCATGCAACCGGCCCACCTTAGTCTCCATGAGGAAGACAAACTCAGGCTTCTTACAGGACACAATGTCCACAATTTCTCGAACTGTACGTGGATTGCCCAAGCCACGACAGTTCCAACTGAGAGTACTCATGATGACCGGCGGCCAGACCCCGCCACATGCAAGTTTTTTGACACCTCGGCCATATGAACATCACCATTCGAACCCCCATGCCTCCTAACCCCACTTCCGGAGCCCTCACGTCGGCGCTTTGACACCGCCACCACGCCCGAACTCACCTCACCAGCATTCGGTGTCATCGACATAGCTACCACAGCTCCAGCGTTGTCCGAAGAGGATCCCATCGAACCATCGACACGCGGCAGACCCCCAACCGGAACAAGCCAGCTATCCCCGACACCTCGCGGACCCCGTTTCAAACCCGCTCGCAACTCTGGACCAAACGGAAATTGTTCAACCGGTAACCTCGCTTCCCGTGCCGCCAAACAGAATCTGTGGACATGCCCCATCATCCCACAATAAAAACAGAAATTGTGTAAACGTTCATAACGGAACGAAACCCAACTCCACGTTTTATCACGCTTCATTAGTTTCATCCTCCTCTTGAGCGGCTTGTCCACCGGCAGCGACACACGAATGCGGTAGAAGTCTAACCACGGAGCTCCAACGAATCGTTCATCATTCTTGACAAAAACCCCAAGAAAATTTCCAATTTGTTCAAGAATAGGGGCTGAGGTATACCCGAACGGAAGATCATGTAATTGTATCCACATGTCGACTGAATCCAAACACACATCCCCCGGCAGCACCCCATCAACCACCGGCCTACAGACCAGAGTACTATTCTCAAACGCCCAAGGGCCCTCCTCAAGAACATAATGCAAGTCCGACTCGTGGAAAAACACAAACATGAACAAGTTGGAATTAAGTTCCGTGACTTGCACACCCTTTACGGGCTTCCAGACAGACGCGAGAACCTGCCGCATATACTCTAGCTTGATCAACTTGTTTGTGAGAAAGCGGCCAACCATCGGCCATGTCTTCACTCCATCACTACCGCCATCTGCATCAGACGCTTCAACCGGCTGGAACGCCTCCTCCTCCTCCTCCAAAGCCATGTCAGCCCAGCGAGCCGTGATACCCACAACACCTTCGGTCGACGTCGGGGCAGCCATGCATGCAGCGATGAAGCAGAGAAAATCACGAACAATCCTGATAAAACAGGCGAGAAAGACCGGAAGATCACCGGAGATAGCTTGCGGAAACGGCGAAACGCCTAGAAAACCTAGGAGAGAGAAGGAAACCCTAGACGTAGGCTAGAGAGAAAAAATCACTACTATTCACTATTTACAATTATTAACACTTAAAATATTTTTTCCAAAACAATTAAAACAACTATAAAAATAAAAAAAATAAATAAACAAAAAATCGGACGCCTAGCGATATTTGCAACCTTGGTAGAAAGTAAAAAAGGACACCTTTAACCCAAAAAAGTAATATGAGATTAGTGTAAAATAAAAATTTAAATGATGAATAAAAATTGGAAATTCACATAACTAGTGTGGTCTTCCCAAGTTGCCCACTTAGAGCATCCTTATCAATGGAGTTTTTTCACTGTTATTGAGGGGTTTTTTAAGTATGATTAGAAAAGAGAAAGTGGGAGAAAAAAAAACAAATCAAATTTAGAAAACAAAAGAAAAATTAAAAATATAATGTTGTCAGTGACGGGCGATGTTGTGCGCGAAGCAGGCATCAAGAGTTATTTTCCATAGCAGCAAATCATTGTTCCTGTTGGATCTTTAAACAATGTCTTCAAAGCATGCAAGCTTGAAAATGAACAGAAAGAAGAAACTTGAAAATGTCTGTGGCGTGTTTATAAACACTTCCTTAAAAGCGATTTTCCGGTGACGGTGCAGTCAGAAATTCCGGCACGCTTTCGACTGGCAACACAGACTTGTTACACTTAGCTTGCACCCACTATAGTCTATAGTGTAGGGTAACCTGACTTTGCTCAGACACTAGGACAAAAGAATTAAAAAAGGGAAGTGATTCTTGATTGTTTATTTCCCACTGATGATCACTGTTTATATAGTAAGCCAGCCAATAACAAGCTTCATTTTCAGCCACATATGAGAGCCGTAGGAATAGGAATGTGAGGATTACACGTTCCATGACCTCATTATATTAAAGTGAGGACAAATAGGTTATAATGATCCTAAAAAATAGGCTATGGAAAGAAGGGTTCTAATTTGAATGACTTCCCAACAATCCCCCACACATTCAAAGTGGAAGACTAGAAAGAATAATGTCTGAGCAATACAAACGAGTTGATCTTAATGTCAGTGTTTGAGAACTTGAACTGACACATAGTGACACTGAGTAACTTTCTTTCCGAGAGTGATATGACTCTTGAACTCATCGGTTAGATAAATTTTGAACTCTAATTCACACATCAACTCTATGTTGCAGGTTCTATGAAAGTCACACTCTTCGACTTCTTATGAGAAACCCTTAGTATTCAAGTCTGTTGTATCTATCTCAATATAGACCTTCGACCCTGTCAAGTCTATCTCAATATAGACTTTTAACTCTATCAAGTCTATCTCAATATAGACTTTTATGTTTGTCAAGTCTACTTCAATATAGACTTTTATGCCTGTCAAGTCTACCTCAATATAGACTTTTATCTCTGTCAAGTCTACCTCAATATAGACCATTAAAGGCTACAGAGTAGTTAAAGACATAATTCTAGTGTAAGTCTTTTCATGATTTCGTTTGACCACATGAATGGTATCCGTCATGAATTCCTTACCTCACTACTAGTCTTAACCCATCTCCCTTGATGTTTGAAGGATGGTCTTTTGGGTAAGACCTTTTGTGAGAGGATCTGCAATATTCCTCTCAAATTTTACATACTTAATTGGGATTACTCCGTTAGCAATCAAAATTGCCTACAAACTGATGTTTGACTATTATGTATCTTCTTTTCTTATTGTAAACACTATTTCTTGCAGCGCAAATGGCAATTGTGAATCACAATGTATAGGTACTGAATATGTTGGACTCCCCCACAGCTTCACGTTTACCAACATATTTCTTAACCACTCAGCTTCTTGGCTTGCTAGATCAAGTGCTACGAATTCTATGTTACTTTCACAGTTGATCTAGCTATGCAAGATTGCTTGGTCGATTTTCACAAAGTGGCTGCATCTCAAATGTTAAGTGGTGAATCCATTAAGTCCGTCTCAATAGGACCCCCCATCTCATAGGGTGAATTCATTAAGTGGTGAATTCTTTAAGAGTCGTAGCTCAACCACACAAGGACACACATCACATGAATGACTAATAAGTTTACTACTTTGTGATTCTTTCCATGGCTTCGTTTGACCACAAAAGTGGGATCCACCACAAATTTATCACCTCTTCGCTTTAAGTCATTCCATCAATAACTCAACGACTAATCTTCATAATTAGTCTTCTATTAGAGTGAGTTAGTTGATCCTTGTTATCAAAGCTTAATTACATTCACTTTGATAAGTACGTACTTCATTTACTCACTAAAAGTTCACTTGAGATTTTCATGCTTAGCATGAAACTTTCTTGTTTATTATTCTCAGTTCCACGGAGAAACTTATAAAGGAAGAAATATAAGGACATAATTTCCCCCACAAAACAACATTTGTAAATATTTTTTTCAAAAGTACTTGATGGCTTACCCAAATTGGTCGTTGGTGCAAGCATGCTCAACACTGGCTCCTTAGTAGACTAAGCTATGTTTATAACAACTATATACTTGGTTAACACACACTAAATACTAGAATATATTTCAACCAAATTGGTTATCTCAAACCACTAGGGTTTCCCTTTATATAGGAATCCGAGACCTTCACGATGTCTCAATTTATATAATAATAAATGCTCATTGACAGTAAGCATAAAAAATAATGTTGTTTGCATACGTACTACTCCAAGTTGAACAACATAGTCACAAGTTTCGCATAATATTCTTGAAAGAAATTAATCTAATATGCAAAGAATATATTCAAACTGACATTTGTTAAAGAATAATTTACTCACATAAATATCAACAATGTGAGTTTAACATATAATAGTTTTAACGATTAAAGTTATTCCAACTTTACCATTTTTCCGTCACTTGAGAAAATTCATAACTCATATATTGTGTTGATTCATATATTGCATTGATATAATGCAAATCAATACAATTTTCATATTTATTCTCAAAAGAACAGATAGTCCCCACTTATTTATAAAATGATAATTTAAATCAATGCAATATTACACTACTTAAAGCAATATCTATTTGATTGTGTTTGTACATCGACATGTCCGAACATCTAGTCAACCCATGTAGATCTTTCTAATTGATGAATTTTGAGCTAAAATTTCATTTTGTCATCCTCTGCCCGTGATTCTCAAAAGCATACAGGAGGAATTTCTCCGTATTAAAATCCATAACCCAACATATTCTCTCCTAGAAATAATGAAAACCAATTATTGAGTATTGAATCATTGATGATATAAATTAAAAAGACACTTGAATATATTACCTATAATGCATTCATAATTCATGTGTGTATCATATAATGCATATATGTAAATTGGTAGTATAATATGTGATACTTCTTAGCACATCAAGTAGGTTGCATGACTTTTAAAAAGTCATATAAAATGCATGGATGCACTGTTATCATTAGAATAATAACAACACACAATGTTATTAAAGCATGATACTTAGCTTAATTATTAACAAACATTAATGTTAAAGCAAGATACTTAACATAATCAAGGAGGAAGCATGCATTAGGCTAATACTTCAATCTTGCTGCTATCAGTAGCAAATCATGATGCATACCTGCAGATTTGGCCAGCAGCAAAATTTCGGCAGTAGCAGCAGGCGTCCGGAATTCGGCTCATTCGGTTGTGGGAAGATTTATGTAGTCTCCCGACGACAGCGCTGCTGAGCCAAAGCTAGGAACTCTTCGCGGGATGATCCAAACGGAGCCGCTCTGGATCGTCTTCGCGGCGGACATGACCATCGACCTCCAACACGACCTCGCCATTAGCAACTCGATCATCCACAACTGAAAGTCGCAACCGCAACGCTCCGTCATAGGCGCAAAAAGATTAAACAATCGCAAATGTAGTAGTAGGAGACTGCAACCCCTGCCCTCTGCCACATCATCCAATATAATTTTATTTTTTTTTTGTTTTACGGTCCCATAGTGACTGCACTGATGAAAAAACGCAGGTGACCATAGCATTATTCAACTGGGAGAAATCAACACTGGGCTTGTTCATGAAGGCAGACATTGCATTAAAAAAAATCGCTTTTAACTGTTGGATCTTTAAACAATGTCTTCAAAGCATGCAAGCTTGAAAATGAATAGAAAGAAGAAACTTGAAAATGTCTGTGGCGTGTTTATAAACACTTCCTTAAAAGCGATTTTCCGGTGACGGTGCAGTCAGAAATTCCGGCACACTTTCGACTGGCAACACAGACTTGCTGCTTTCGACTGGCAACACAGACTTGCTACACTTAGCTTGCACCCACTATAGTGTAGGGAAACCTGACTTTGCTCAGACACTACTAGGACAAAAGAATTAAAAAGTGGAAGTGATTATTGATTGTTTATTTCCCACTGATGATCACTGTTTATATAGTAAGCCAGCCAATAACAAGCTTCATTTTCAGCCACATATTAGAGCTGTAGGAATAGGAATGTGAGGATTACACGTTCCATGACCTCATTAAAGTGAGGACAAATAGGCTATAATGATCCTAAAAAATAGGCTATGGAAAGAAGGGTTCTAATTTGAATGACTTCCCAACAGTTCCAATATCAATAGCAACTTGCCCCCTTCTCTCTCCTCTTATCTCTCTTCCAAGTGGCAAATTATTGTTTCAAAAATCCTTCAATATCTATTGATAAGGGTGCTCTTATCAGCTCACTTTGGGGAAGTAAACAAACCCATCATTTTTTGTTTATAACAACAAACCCATCATTTAGGCACATTGTTTGTAGATGTGTTTCTTTCTGGTAGTAAATTTGGATGGAGACTTTTACAAGGAAATGATAGTCTATGGTCTCATGTTGTACGTTCAAAGTATGGAGTTGAGCATTGCCATTACTCTGAACTGCAACCTAGATGTAGTGCATCAAATACCTGTGTTGAGATATTTGAGTATTTCAAAGATATTAATCAACATGTGCCTCTTGGTGTGTGTCTCTTGATGTTTCCCATGTGTCTCTTTGTTTTCTCATAACCTTTGTATTTATTGTTTTATACCTTCATGGCACTTATATAAGTAGTGCTTGTATTAAGGTTTGAACAACAACAACACATCAAGTTTTTACTCCTCTTTTGTTTGTATTTTACATGGTATCAGTCGCTAAGGTTTATACCTGCGCATAAGCTCATCAATGGCCAACGACGACCAGCTGCCGCCTCCCCAACCTCAATGGAAGGCATTGACAGGGCTGATTAGTGGTACAAAGGTTTCTGATGATCCATTGAATAGTCAATTTGATACACGGTTGTGGATAATTGACACAGGCCTCTCGTCATGTTACTGGTGATTCCACTTGGATGACTAATGCAAAAGATATATTTCACTGCCATGTTGGTTTACCCAACGGCAAAACTGTGGTTGCGACTCAAGAAGGCTCGGTTCGATTAACGGACAAAATTACTCTTAATCAAGTTCTTTATGTTCCGTCTTTAAGTTGTAATCTTATTTCGGTTTCTCAGTTAAATGATGATATGCAGAGCAGTGTCCACTTTAACTCTTATATGTGTGCTATACAGGACCAATCGAGGGAGATGATTGGAACGGGTGTTAGACGGGATGGACTTTATTACTTTAAGGGAACTGATTCAGTGCAACATCTTACAGTGAATGGTGTGACAACTTCATTCGATCTTTGGCATCAACGAATGGGTCATCCATCTGAAAAAGTGATGAAGCTACTTCCGTCTATTGGCACTGCTGCGAGAAGTTTTAATAAAGCTTGTGAGGTTTGTTTTCGTGCTAAGCAACCTAGAGAAAAATTTCCTTTGAGTAACAATAGAGCATCTTGAATATTTGAGAAAATACATTGTCATTTGTGGGGTCCTTACAGGCATCAATCTTCTTGTGGTGCACGTTATTTCTTGACTATAATAGATGATTATTCGCGAGCAGTTTGGGTTTATTTGTTGATCGATAAAACTGAGGTTCTTAAAATGTTTTTGTCTTTTGTGGCTATGATTGATAGACAATTCTCTCAATCAATCAAAGTCGTTCAGAGTGACAACGGTACTGAATTCAAATGCTTGCGTGATTTTTTTTCTGCTACTGGAATTCTATTTCAAACTTCTTGTGTGGGAACTCCTCAACAAAATGGTAGGGTTGAGCGGAAACATAAACACATTCTCAATGTAGCTAGAGCTTTGAGATTTCAAGCCAATTTGCCAATTTATTTTTGGGGAGAATGTGTTCTTGCTGCTACACATCTAATAAATCGGACACCAACACCGCTACTTGACAACAAAACTCCCTATGAAATTCTTTTTGGTAGTCCTCCATCTTACAACACAATTCGTGTTTTTGGGTGTCTCTGCTTTGCTCACAATCAAAAAGCAAAAGGTGATAAATTTGCTAGTAAAAGTCGAAAGTGCATCTTTGTGGGATATCCGTTTGGGAAGAAGGGTTGGAAGCTGTTTGATCTTGAGACCAAAGAATTTTTTGTTTCCCGCGATGTGAAATTTTTTGAAGATAATTTTCCATTTCCCCTCACGGATACGACTACCATTCCTCATGAAGAATTTGTTCACGAGGATTTTTCTGTGATTATTGAAGAAGCCGAGCCAAGCTCCACAAACGAGCCAAGCCCTCAACCTGAGCCAAGCTCCACACCCGAGCCAACTTCTCAACCAGAGTCAAACCTCACACCTGAGTTCACCTCCCAAACTGAACGCCACACTAGTAATGTTGTTCCAAATAACCAGGATCAGAATGTTGAGATGGGTCGGGGTATGAGAAATAAGGTTCCTTCAGTGTGGTTGCGCGACTACATTATTAATTCTACTGCTGCTAAAAGTCCATCCTCTGTCACACCGTCTCCACAGTCTTCCTCAGGTACTCCTTATCCTTTAGCACATTATATAAATTGTGACAATTTTTCTCTACCATACAAAACTTTTCTGGCAGCTATTCTTTCTGAAAAAGAACCAAAATCTTTTAAGGAGGCACTGACACACAATGGCTGGAGAGAGTCTATGAAAAATGAAATTCGGGCTCTAGAACAAAATCAAACTTGGACTCTTGAGCATCTTCCACCCGGGAAAAAGGCTCTTGGGAGTCATTGGGTATATCGAATCAAATATAACTCAAATGGGTCGATTGAAAGACTCAAATCAAGATTAGTGGCTCTCGGTAATCATCAGGAAGAAGGCATCGATTACACTGAAACTTTTGCTCCCGTTGCCAAAATGGTTACTGTTCGCACACTTCTTGCCATTGCAGCCTCTAAAAATTGGGAACTACATCAGATGGATGTGCACAATGCTTTTTTGCATGGTGACCTCGATGAAGAGGTGTATATGAAGCTTCCACCGGGTTTTGAGACATCGGATCCTAACTTAGTGTGTCGATTGCGCAAGTCCTTGTATGGATTAAAGCAGGCACCAAGGTGCTGGTTTGCAAAACTTGTTACGGCCTTGAAGGGATATGGTTTCTTACAATCCTATTCTGACTACTCGTTATTTACCTTCACTCGGGGTGGAATTCAGATAAATGTACTTGTTTATGTCGATGATCTCATCATTTCTGGGAATGACTCTGCTGCTATAAAGACGTTTAAGGCTTATCTCAGTGATTGTTTTCATATGAAAGATCTCGGCACTCTAAAGTACTTTCTTGGTATTGAGGTTGCTCGTAGCTCTTCTGGATTATTTTTGTGTCAGAGAAAATATACCCTTGATATTATTTCTGAAGCAGGGTTGTTGGGGGGTTAGGCCGGTTAGTGTTCCTATTGAGCAAAACCACAAACTCAGCCTAGCTAGTGGTCCAAATTTCTCGAATCTTGCAGCATATCAGCGTCTTGTCGGAGGACTTATATACTTGGCTGTAACCCGACCAGATCTTGCATACTGTGTTCATGTCTTGTCTCAGTTTATGCAGGAACCACATGATGAGCACTGGGAAGCAGCTTTGAGAGTTATCCGTTATTTGAAAGGTACCCCGGGTCAAGGGATTCTCCTACGGGCAGATAGTGATTTAACACTAGAGGGATGGTGTGATTCGGATTGGGCCGCATGTCCTACTACTCGAAGATCTCTTACTGGTTGGTTGGTGTTTCTTGGCCATTCGCCAATCTCATGGAAAACAAAGAAACAAAACACCGTTTCTCGTTCTTCCGCAGAAGCAGAATATAGATCTATGGTGGCCATTACTTGTGAACTCAAATGGTTAAAGGGATTGTTGTTAAGTCTGGGGGTTCATCATCCCAAAACTATAAAATTGTTTTGTGACAGTCAATCGGCTCTTCATATTGCAAAGAATCCGGTCTTTCATGAACGAACAAAACACATTGAAGTGGATTGCCATTTTGTTCGATATGCAATTAAAGATGGTTTGATTTTCCCTTCCTATGTTTCTACCAATTCGCAATTGGCTGATATCTTCACAAAGGCTCTTGGGCAAAGACAGTTTGAATTTCTTCTTCACAAGTTGGGCATTTCAGATCCGCATGCTCCAACTTGAGGGGGGGTGTTGAGATATTTGAGTATTTCAAAGATATTAATCAACATGTGCCTCTTGGTGTGTGTGTGTCTCTTGATGTTTCCCATGTGTCTCTTTGTTTTCTCATAACCTTTGTATTTATTGTTTTATACCTTCATGGCACTTATATAAGTAGTGCTTGTATTAAGGTTTGAACAACAACAACACATCAAGTTTTTACTCCTCTTTTGTTTGTATTCTACAACCTAGAAAGGGATAACTCGGGCAATATGGATGTTGGAGGATATCATGCATAATGAAGAAAAGGAGAAAAGGGCACCAAAGTAATTTCAGCATATAGCATATTAGTCCGTCACTTCCCACTTGCTTATATACATAGTACTTCTTCTTCATTTGTAATCAATCTCTTCATTCTGTATGTTTCTCATTCTCAATATCAATACAATAGAGTTCCATCTTTCTTTGCTCTGTGTGTATTCCAACATGGTATCAGAGCTCGCCGGTGAGGGAGATATGCCGCTTCTGAAACCGGCGAGTCACGCTGAGCTGCAAGTTCGACGACAGATCCGATCTTCACTCCGCAGAGGAGTAAATTCACCGTTCAATTTGGGCGTAGTGCTCTTCTTCCAGTCAAGAGTTTCACGGAGCAGATTCATGAAGAGTTTGAGCAAAGTGCTCATCAGTTCTATGTTTTCAATTCTCAATCGGAGCAGATCCGGTTTGATTTCGAACAAAGTGTTCGTTAATCCCCAGTTTATTATAACCTTCAATTGGAGTTTCCGGAGCGGATCCGTAGAAATTACAAGCACAACGCTCGTTAATCAGCCAATAGCCTGTGTCGAGGAGAACAACCAGTCCTCGTTTTTGATTTTGTGTGTGTTAACTGCAACTGCGTGTTGTGTTAGCACAGGTTTTGCCGACAAATCGAAGCGGCGTGAAGCGCCAAATGTGACGCCGACGGAGAGATCGTTGGCGATTCCAATAATCGTACAGTCGTCTCCGGTTAAGGATCGAATTGCTAATACAAAGCCTAGTGATCAACAGAGGTCGCCTGGAAGATTAAAGCTAAGTTCAACTAAACTAAGTTCAATTTGTTTCATTCGTAGCTTAGAGTGTGGAAAATATCCTGGCATGTTTGTATCTAGAGGTATAGTTCGTTTGTCACAAAAATCAGTCACTGATAATGAGATTAACCAATTTAATGCTGAAACTAAAGAGAAGGTTGAGGTTTTAAGGGTTGACTTGCTCATTGATAATCTGAATTCTAGCTATGGATCAACAGAAGTTGTTTGTGATAGTGAGAGTGTTTCATCAGGGAGTGGTTTGTTTCTCACCAGAAGCCTTGTGATGGTTTTTGTTTATGAATGCAATGCATATCCAGCTTATGAGTGTTTTAAAGCTATGGAATTGAATAAGCCAGATATCCAGCAACTTCGATTGATAGAGATGCAGAGTTTTTATGTTGTTTTACACTTTGTTGCTAGATTTGAATTTGATAGAGATGACAGGAAGATTGTGTTCAACATGATAAATGGCCTAACTGGAGTTGAGAAAGCTAAGAATGTTGTGATTCAGTTTCAAATTTCTCTATCTAAGACTAATATTGAGTAGAGTATAGTGGTTTTTTACTATAATCAGATGGATAGGAGTTTGAAGGAAGAGAGAACTGCTTTGATTAAGTCTTGTTTTGATGCAAAAGGAAGTGCCACTGGTGGAGAAATGGAGGATTTAGTTGAACTTAAAGAACAGTTATTAATGATGAGATTTCAAAGTCTCAATAGATTCATCACAGAGAAAGAATCTTCAATTTCTTTGTTTGACACCAATGATAAGTCCTTCAGTGCAACAACAACATCCCACCCTTCTGCTGCAAATGAAAAGTGTGTGGGCAGTAGAAAATTTTTAGTAACAGCTTGGAGGGAGTATGTACTCAGACAGGAGTTTTAATAATTGAGATGAAATATTATCATAAGGGTTTTAATTGGATTTAACAAAATTAAAACTTTAGCCTACAGGCAAGTTTTATGTCAATAAATCCCTCACCCATTAGATAATAATTTTATCACAATTTCTTAGAATTTATAAATTAAGTACAATTATAATTCTAAGCTTTCATGGTTTGCATTGGCAAAACATGTATTTAGTTACTTCCCAATATTTAACCACTTTTTATCAATTATTTCGCGAATCTTGCTCGGTTATTTGGACTAACGTAACTGTAGTAAGTTACTTGATATATTCGGTATACCTTTTTTGGTTTCCAAGAATAAAATGTACCTCTTCAAGCCAAATTCCAACTTGGTTTTGAAAAGTGTATTTTATTATTTTAGTATGTCGAACTATGGTGGGGAGTTATGTCCTCATTCGTTATTACTTTAGTTGGATTATTGGAACCAAATATTGATTATTTAGTATGCCCAACTAATGGTGGGGAATTATATCTTCATTATTTAGTTGGTTAAATCAATTCTGAGTACGTATATCATTAATTGAATATTTTAATCAGTGGGAGTGATCACTTAGAAAAAGATCATTAAGATGCTCCATTAAGAGATTCCACAAGTATTAATCTTGTATTTGTTCATATAAACTCATAAGTTCAAATTATTGAACATTTGGTTGTACAACATATTTATGAAAATGTTGTAACAATATTAAGGAGTTTATTAGAACAAAAACACTTAACTTGTGATACACTATTATTTAAATAAAGTCTTTAGCAATTTAATAGAGTCTTTAGTTTCTTCAAAATTGATCCTGTGCCATTTTGATTTGTAAGGCTCAAGACAATTTTGCAAGACATAAAAGTAAGACTCATAATGTTCAACTCATAATGGACCTTAAAGTTATTTGGGAAGTTATGGTGTATATTTAAAATTCCACATTTATGGACTTAGAATTTTAGTTTATTGTCTAAGTTGTTGGAATGCTTCTATGATTAAACTATCTTTTGGCTATTTTGATGAGTGGGAGTGACAGACGTGTCAACTCCAAGCTCTTAGCATTAGAGGTAGTGCTTAAGTTAAGTTATAAAACTAGTCATGGAACATAGTTAGCATTATGCTAACATCAAGAGATCTCTACTTAAGACATAGTTCAAGAAATTGGACTTTCGCCCACTTTGTAATTTGTATATATACATTCAGTATTCAGTTTTAATGAAATTCTTTTGCTTTCAGACATTTATCTCATTTAAGTTTGTACACCTTTATTTTATTGAGATAATGTACTTCAGTTGGACCTGAAATAAACGTTGGGTTTGTTTCATTAAGTTTCCCAAAATTAAGTGCCCAAAGTCAGTTTGCATTTAATCATAATGGATGCTACTCGTTTTAAGGAGGACATATCACTATGGTTGGTGTTTTCTGGTTTTAGGGTTATGGAGTTTTGCACCAAGTGGGAGAATGTAACACTTACCACTATTACATTATTATAATATTGGTAGATATTATAATAATAAAGGTAATATATTATTTTGGTGCATTACTTCCATATAATCATTAGTTAATTAAGGTAAATAACTAATGGTGATTGTAAGAGTAATTAGGGAAAGGATACATTACCATATTGATGGCATATGGATAGTATAAATAAAGCCTTTTGGTCCTCTCACTGCTTAACGATTCATTCCTCATACACCATCAAGAGAGGCCGGGTTGAGAAAGTGAGATTCATTCCTCATACACCATCAAGAGAGGGTTGAGAAAGTGAGAGAAACAGTACTGTTACTCTGTTGCAGCAGTCCCGTGATTACACAACCTTCTTCAATTGGAAGCTATGGCTGGAGGTTAGTATTTTAATAGATCCGTATATCACGTGTTTATGTTATTATGTTATTACGTGATTTATAAGCTGACATGATAGTGTTTTGGAGTGTTAGTGTGGACTCTAGGCCAACTTGGCCGGTTGCCTTAGGGAATTAGGGTTAGAATCACTCACCTACGAGAGTAGGGAGTGTGTTAGACCTCTCCAACCACTTTTCCTTCCCACCTTTGAGAGAAGGGGGATTGGAAGACAAAGAAAGCACACAAGGTGTTTGACAAAATGCCTCTTTGAACTTAGGAGTTATGGGAGTAACCCTAGGGTGTAGGAGAGAGTCCTTTGACCATGAGAATGGCTTAGGTATTTGTGACTTTGTCTCAATTGTATCCCTTAAGTGTTTCCACGCCCTAATCCTATAGGAAATCAAGAGGCTATGTGCAAGTTAGGTTGGTCCGAATCCTCCTTCCAAATTGATTGTTTCTTATTCATTTACCTTAGTTTGCCTACCATAGCATGCCATACACACTTATCTTTTTAGGATTAGCTTTTGAAAACTAGGCACCCTTGTGACTAATCCCTTGCTTACCGACTCCCTCCTTGCCTTTCCTTGAGACCGACACTCGGGAACTTCTTCCCGTTTTAACCTTTACACCTTTCCACCCCGCGAAAACTACATTCATCATTTGCTTTGTTTAAATAAAAATTATTTGAAGTGTTCAAATTGAATCTCAGGCTATCTTTTTGTCATTTAGCATCCAAACTATCATTTTGAACACTTTTAGTCTTTCCAATCACTTTTCTGCTGAAACCCTATTTTAAGTAATAGACATATTTTTTATATTGTTCAATTTTATATTTTGGTTTTCTGGCATTTCCAATGACTTTTGGACGTGCATGTAGACGGAAATCTACGTGGATTGATGGTTAGGAAAGCTTCCGTGTGCTCCCAATCAGTGCTGACGATGCGTATGGAATAAGCTTTCCTTTCCCACCCAATATCCCAATGGCTTTCCGTTTTCTCTCTCATTTCACCCCATGAATAACGAAATGGACAAGAAAAGTGTATAGAATCCCCAATATATTACAAAATTCATGAGAGGAGTTAATTAAACATCAGAATCGCCCTTCCATTCTGACTTTATTTTGCATAAAAGCTATATATAAATTTGAAAAAATTAAAGAAAGTGTTGTTCTTCAAGCACACCAACCTCACTCCATACAGCATGTGATCAATCCTAGTTGACCTTTATCACCACTATATACAACAATTAAACAATATAATATTCTCACAAAGCCAATAGTTTTTCCATTTGTTACCAACATATATTCTCACCTACCTATAAATTGGCCCAAGCATTGAGCCAAATTTACATCATATCCCCAAGTTTACATTCTGGCCTCTTACTTAACTATCCATCTCCATCTTGAGTAATCAATTCCTACCAAAAATGAAGGGCTTCTTCAACCTCATGATTTTCTCAGTGCTGTTGTTGCTCTTGGCAGAAGCACAGTTTTCTTCGGCTGCATGCAACGTGCAACACCAAACCATCCCAACTCTGTTGTCAAAGGTTGAATCAACAGAAGCATTGTTTCTGTGAATATCTCAAGAATCCCAATTTGAAGGCGTATGTCAACTCCCCTGCTGCCAAGAAAGCCATCAAAACCTGCAAGGTTTCAATTCCCAAATGCTGACAAAATTTCCATTTCGTTTCATCAGTCCTACAGTATTCGCTTAAAGCTAAGAATAAAAACTCTTCTCTTTCTGTGTGTGTTTGTTATGTCTTAAATATTAAAATCATAGCCAGAGCTTGGTTATGATCCTTGTACTACTACTTGTCATCATTTCTATATGAAGGAGATTATGTCTTCTTGTTTCTCTATGTTACATTTATCATTGCGATGATTACTTTTGATTCTTCCACATACTATAACAAAATTTTTATTTTTCCGGATTGATCTCCATCAACCACGAGCCTGGGAAAATATCCTGCAAGAATCCAGTATGGAGAAAATTGGAATTGAGGTTGAGAAATGGTGAAAATTAGAATGATTTGATTAAGGCTTTTAATTACATCAATCTCCTTCTGAATAGCTCTGGGCCTATTCTTGGGTTTTCTGGGTGGTTTGGCACCGATAATGGCAGTGAAATCAGCTTCAATATCTTCTTTGGCGATTGAAAACTTACTCTTTTGCGTTAAGTTCACTACTTTTCCATTTCCTTTGCCAACTTGGCGAGTACATAAAGTCCATGGGCAGGCGGCAATGGGTTGGAATCATCCTCCTCCACAAAAGGTTTCTTATCACCATTGTTGACGATGTCCAGCCTTTCCCTTTCTCTGGTGTGCACAGAAGCTGCCCGGAGATTAGTCATCAGCATCTAATGGATAGGCTCGATGTCGTGGTCGCTAGCGATGGGGGCTTTAATCGGGGAAATTCGCGGCACCCGATTGCTATTGTTGTCCTCCTCGGGGTCATCACCGGAATAGTTGGTGAGCTTCATGCAACAGAGGTGTTCCTCGGGACCCATTTAAGACTCGAGGACAATGTGAAGTTGTGAAGCGGCCTAGCTAGTTGTCGGATTAGGATCCTCTCTTCCTCTCTCAATGTTCCCAGTCATTATATATGTTATCTCTCAAACAGGCCGGAATACTAAAAAGAATAAATATAGGGATCGCAAAACTCGAGTTTCCGGGACGGGCGACAATGATTTCGGAAAATCAGAATCGTAAAGAGTAGTTGGATAGCATTTGTATGAGTAAGTAAATTATTGATTAAAAAACTCACTTACTCACCTGTGAAAGCGGAAGATCATAGGGACAAAGGAAGAGGCGGCTGGCGGCGGCGCGGAGTGGAGCAAAGGTTGATGAATTTTAGGGGTTTCCAGAGATACAAAGGGATTTGTAATTAATTGGGATAGAAAAATTACCATTTTGTCACTTAAGATTTGATGATTGATAGTTGAAATAGGGATTTATGAGCCTTGTGTTGAAAAATATGGATATACTTACATATGTGTACTCATAATAATTATGGAGATGATAGGGTTGTAATGATCCTAAGAGATTATCATGGATATGAAGGTTATAGACATAAGCTATGATTAATTGGTGATTATGGATATGAAGGTTATAGACATAAGCTATGATTAATTGGTGATTATGGATATGAAGGTTATAGACATAAGCTATGATTAATTGGTGATTATGGATATGAAGGTTATAGATATAAGCTATGACAGATTAAATGGTGTAAGCCTTGATTAGTGATGTTTAGATGATGGGATTATAATAATCCTAAGGGATTATTATGATTATGATGATGAGAGTTGGAAATCTCTCTATTAGTGAATAAGTTATAATTTAAAGGAATTTTGAGTAGTGATGATATTATGATATGTATTGAGGAAATTGTTATATGGAAAAGTTAAGATAAGGATATTATTATGATATGTATTGAGGAAATTGTTATATGGAAAAGTTAAGATAAGGATATTATTATGATATGTATTGAGGAAATTGTTATATGAAAATATTGAGAAAAAGATTGTATATGGTGAATCTTGAGGAAATAGTTGTTGAATGATTTTGGATTATGGTTAGGCAATGACTTTACCTCTTAGAAATTTATATTGGTGCGGACACGGGGACTGGACGTGCGTCCACCGTAAGTCCAATGGAGCATACGTGAGATCCAACTATGTGTCGAAAAGAGGCCTAGAGTTGTTGATGTTAGGTTGCTGTTGATGATGAGGGCACGAAATAGATAAAATATGGATTAACAGTGCAGTTCAGGAGGTAATTAAGCTTTAATTATAGTGATTAAGGACTGATGATAGTTATTAAGGTTGAATGACTATATGAATAAATTAAATGGTGAATATGATTTGAGGGTTAGAGATATAAATATGATGATCTAATGGTGTGAATGATGGTGGAAGTCGTTGAGGACGATAAGGGCAAGAATAACTATCTATTATTAGTTAATGGTGGAAACCATGATTATGGATTACTGATGAGGATTGGATTGTAATAGGGACTGAAATTCATGATAAGGAACAAGGTTAAGGATGTTGATATTAATGGTGCTATGAATCGATTGATTCATAAATGGTTGACTATGTGTTCGTGTTATTATAATAATAGTATTGAGAATGGATATATGTAGTGTTAGTAGAATATATAAGTGTATAACTAGGTGGATAGATTTTAAGTACGAGACGTGAAGTATATCCAAAAATGTTTATGAAAACTTACGTTGAAGAACGTATGCTATTTTGGTTGTCAAAATCTTATTTTTGAAGGAAAATACCATTTTTAGTGAGTGTGTACCTTACTTGAATGATGAGGAAATGATGTTTGAAAAGCTTGCGGGTACTGAAAGTATTTTGAAAATCCTTCAGGGGCTAATGAGGTAACAAATTTCAAGTATTGGGCTCAAATGAGAAATATGCCCAAAAGAAATGATTTGAGAAAGAAAACTGAAGGAAGGAACATGTTTTCAAAATCTTACTTTCTAAAGTAAGTTGAGGAGGACCTTGATTGACCCACGAGTGGCTTTAAGTGCCATTTGTAAGCTTATAAATCACGTAATAACATAATAACATAAACACGTGATATACGGATCTATTAAAATACTAACCTCCAGCCATAGCTTCCAATTGAAGAAGGTTGTGTAATCATGGGACTACTGCAACAGAGTAACAGTACTGTTTCTCTCACTTTCTCAACCCTCTCTTGATGGTGTATGAGGAATGAATCGTTAAGCAGTGAGAGGACCAAAAGGCTTTATTTATACTATCCATATGCCATCAATATGGTAATGTATCCTTTCCCTAATTACTCTTACAATCACCATTAGTTATTTACCTTAGTTAACTAATGATTATATAGAAGTAATGCACCAAAATAATATATTACCTTTATTATTATAATATCTACCAATATTATAATAATGTAATTGTGGTAAGTGTTACATTCTCCCACTTGGTGCAAAACTCCATAACCCTAAAAACCAGAAAACACCAACCATAGTGATATGTCCTCCTTAAAACGAGTAGCATCCATTATGATTAAATGCAAACTGATTTTGGGCACTTAATTTTGGGAAACTTAATGAAACAAACCCTACGTTTATTTCAGGTCTAACTGAAGTACATTATCTCAATAAAACAAAGGTGTACAAACTTAAATGAGATAAATGTCTGAAAGCAAAAGAATTTCATTAAAACTGAATACTGAATGTATATATACAAATTACAAAGTGGGCGGAAGTCCAATTTCTTGAACTATGTCTTAAGTAGAGATCTCTTGATGTTAGCATAATGCTAACTATGTTCCATGACTAGTTTTATAACTTAACTTAAGCACTACCTCTAATGCTAAGTGCTTGGAGTTGACACGTCTATCACTCCCACTCATCAAAATAGCCAAAAGATAGTTTAGTCATAGAAGCATTCCAACAAGTTAGACAATAAACTAAAATTCTAAGTCCATAAATGTGGAATTTTAAATATACACCATAACTTCCCAAATAACTTTAAGGTCCATTATGAGCTGAACATTATGAGTCTGACTTTTATGTCTTGCAAAATTGTCTTGAGCCTTACAAATCAAAATGGCCTAGGATCAATTTTGAAGAAACTAAAGACTATTAAATTGCTAAAGACTTTATTTAAATAACAGTGTATCACAAGTTAAGTGTTTTTGTTCTAATAAACTCCTTAATATTGTTACAACATTTTCATAAATATGTTGTACAACCAAATGTTCAATAATTTGAACTTATGAGTTTATATGAACAAATACAAGATTAATACTTGTGGAATCTCTTAATGGAGCATCTTAATGATCTTTTTCTAAATGATCACTCCACTGATTAAAATATTCAATTAATGATATACGTACTCAGAATTGATTTAACCAACTAAATAATGAAGATATAATTCCCTACCATTAGTTGGGCATATACTAAATAATCAATATTTGGTTCCAATCCAACTAAAGTAATAACGAATGAGGACATAACTCCCCACTATAGTTGGACATACTAAAATAATAAAATACACTTTTTAAAACCAAGTTGGAATTTGGCTTGAAGAGGTACAATTTATTCTTGGAAACCAAAAAAGGTATATCTAATATATCACGTAACTTACTACAGTTAGTCCAAATAACCGAGCAAGATTCGCGAAATAATTGATAAAAAGTGGTTAAATTTTGGGAAGTAACTAAATACATGTTTTGCCAATGCAAACCATGAAAACTTAGAATTATACTTGTACTAAATTTATAAATTCTAAGAAATTGTGATAAAATTATTATCTAATGGGTGAGGGATTTATTGACATAAAACTTGCCTGTAGGCTAAAGTTTTAATTCTATTAAATCCAATTAAAACCCTTATGATAATATTTCATCTCAATTATTAAATTGACAGAAGAATTTAGAGACATAAAACTTGCCTGTGGGCTAAAGTTTTACTCAATTAGATCCAACTGAAATTTTATGATGAAACAACTATCAAATGAGTTAAAGAATCAAGTGATATAAGACTTGCCTGTAGGCTAAAGTTTTAATCAATGAGATTCATTATAACTATTATGATAAAACTTAAGAAATCATATTCCTTTTCTTAATCCCTGTGGGTAAATTAAGAAATATGATCTAAAGTTTGCATCATAAAATTAAACTTTATGATAGAGATGGAAATTATTTACAAATAATCATAAAATAAATAAACTTATTTATTTCTATCATTACTGATAAAACTACTAAACTACATTCCGATACATAATTGCCTGTGGGCTAAATTATGATCATAGTCCAGTATTTAATCATAATTAATCATACAAATATAACGAAATTGCCTGTGGGATAAATTCCATCATATTAAATACAATTAATCACAAATGATTTGTCTAAAATTTTATGTGATCAAAATAAACCGCTCAATATATAATTTTAATTGATTAAAGGATGTTGTGGCTACTCCCCAACCAAATTAAAAAAAAAATTATAAGATCACTAGACAATTATCAATCCATTGCCTTAACCTTTATGTGATTCAAACTTAAGAGAAATCAGTAAATTAAAGATGCTATGGCTATTCTTTAATGAACTGAAATCAAATCACATTGGCAAGGAATAATTTAAAAAAAATATTTTAAGAAACCGATTATACCATATTGTGGTGGGAAAATCTAAATATATGATATTTAAGGGACTAGTGGCACAAGATGTTCTTAAGTCATGGCCATAAAACTAGTATGCCTCCTCAATTCATATGTACTCAATGTATAACTGTTTGTGGTATAAACCTAAAAAAAAAAAAAAAAATTGTAGGGTATACACCAAAATTGCAAGGTTCACCTATGATTAAAGCTTAAATGGGTGAACTAAATCAACGGTCCAAATGTACTAAAATCAGGCACTACCGTAACTAAAGTTTATGCATAAGTCCAACTTAATTAGGAACTAATATAATTCCATCCTAAATTTATGCATTGCTAAAGGCATAATAGTAAAAAAAAAAAAAATATTTTGCATAACAAAATATTATGCGTTAGACAAATTAATATGCATAAAATTAGACATTTAGCTCATATTTGCTAAACAAATCGCATAACTTAAGACAATTTTTAATATGAGCTTTCAAGCATAAATTAATATTCAAACTCTAATGAGTCCAAACCAAAGAGACCCAAATTTTTGAATAGTAAAGTAATAAATATATACTTTGAAATTTCAGACTTTAAACCCATTAAAATGTTTTTTTTTTTAATACATAAAGATCAAGTTTATGAGAAATAAACCGAATTTACAAATTCCAACAATATCGAACCAAAAATATATATTGTCATTTGTAAATCAAAATCTCACAAACCCTAATTGCATAACTAATCCTAATATTATGCACTTAATGTGATCAAATGCGTGCATACAACTATCTACTGAGATAGAAAGTGTGAATTTATACCAAATATTCATTATTCATACTTAACCAAATATGGGCATAACGAACTAAAATCATAATTCAAAGAACTTAAAGAATTATGAAATTAGTGGCAATAGCCCATTGCCTTAGCAAATATGTTTCTCCAAAATTAGTAAATTGATTCTCCATAACCCAATTAATAATATTATTATCATTAATGGAAAATTGCAAATAATCCAAAAAAGCAATAGCCATAATAATATTATCACATTAAATAGGAGACTAAATATGGAAAAAACAATAGTTAAAACCACTAACTGTAGAAACATTCTCGGATATAATTTTGAAACTTAATAAAATTTAAAGCCCGAAAAATGCCAAGAATATTTTCTTGACTGGAACATTGTCACATAAACTTAATTGGAAACAATTCAGAATTTATAACTGAATACCATATTAACATTAATGGTTTCATTAATTAAAATATTTGATGGTAATAATCAACATTATAACCACCATTAATATTTAACAATGACAACCAAATTATGGGAAGACACCTTTTTAATGTTTCCATATTTGCAAAGATAACATATGTGACTAGTCCAAAGATAACATATGTGACTAGTCCAAATCAGCGGTTAACTTAAGGCTTGGTGAGGATTTTTAAGACACATAATAGAGAGAGATGGTAACTAAAGTACATAATATTACCAAAACTGAATGGTGGAAACCGAATGGGTACGGTTTGGGTAAGGTTTATCCACCCTTAATGACAAAACTACCAAGCTATATGCCGATGCATAATCCCAGTGGGCAAATTATGATCATAGTTTAGTATTTTATCCTAATTAACCCTTTAAATATAACAAAATTGCCTGTGGGCTAAATTTCGTTATATAAAGCAGAGTTAACTACAAGGTTTCTTGCCTAAACTTTATGTGATTAATCCTTAATATGTATATTTAAGTAAATTAAAGATGTTGTGGTTACTCTTTAATTGACCAAAACTGAACATAATCACAATGACAAGGGTATTTAAAGCCTAATCAAACAAATTAAACCAAAACATGATAGACAATCCTTAGGTATACTCCCAGGAAAGTTGGTTGGTGCTGAGGCGCCATTAAAAACCAACTCCTTAGACAGAGTAGCGTCGCAAGGGGACTAGTAGCAATATGGCAGTTTTAGCCAGCAAGGCGTTTTAAGCCAGGGCCAGGGAACTAGTATTCCTCCCCAAGAAACTTCCCTAAATCATGTGTTCTCATATTTGAAGTAAAATCGTTTGCTTGATCTAAGAATATAGATTCACCTAAGGATAAGGCTTTAAATAGGGTAAAACTATGAAAAATTTTATGTACTTTAGGTGCTTTGAAATCCTTTTAAAAAAAGGATGAACGGAGTAATAACTGAAAAAGTAAGAATATGCATAATCTATTCTTAAAAGACACTAAATTCACCTAAAAGGTACTAAAACATGCATAATAAGCATATAATTCAGTCCTAAAAGGCTCTAAATTCAGTCTTAATGAACATGCTTTTCTAAAGACATAATTATAATAATCAAATAATTATTGCAATAAAACATATAAGGCATGTTCAGAAATATGCATATCAATTACTCATACTCCATAAATAAATAAATATTTAAATTGCAACACTGAATACAATTTAAACTGAAAATTAAAATTAAAATAAACAAATTTAAAACTTAATAATTTGTTCAAAATTGAATAATAATTTTAATATTGACTGTAGACAAAATTCAATTGGATAACTTAATTGAAGAAGTCCAAATGTGATGAAGATTACAAACTAAAAGAAGCCCAAAACCAAAACAGGCCTAGAAATTTTTTTTTTAACAAGAGGCCCAGGTCTGGCCGAATTTGGGCCAGACCCGGCCCAAAACTTTATATCTTCATCAATTACTTCATGCGAGACCTAGCGCAGCAGCAACAGCCACGGTCGACGAGTGAAGCAGCAGCTCGGCAAAGGCATGGACGCCGGCGTCGTTACCTGAGGGAGGAGGGGACAGCAGCGTCGCCGGGGAAGCCCAGCTCCACCACTGCCGCCGCCGACCGTGCAACTCCGATGCCACCGCCCGCCACTACATCGCAAACCATCGCCGCCGCCTTCTTTCTGCTCTTCCGCGTCGCGAACCAGCCGGCCGAAGGTAATGCTCCATCGGATCTCCATTGTTGTTGGCATGAAGGGAGAACGACGAATTTTAACTTTAATTCCTTTTTTTTTTTTTTGGATATATATGAAAGAAAAAAAAACGTCTGTCAACAACAATGGTTACCGGCGATCCGAGCGAAGTCCGGCCAACCGCGACGATCACCTCTCTCTCTGAAGGTCACCGGCGAACGGAAAGGAAAAACGGCGAACCGTTCATTTGACCGAGAAAAAAAAAACGTTGCAAACAGCCAGAAAAAAAAAATTCCCTGTTTTTTTTTTTTTTTTTTTAATTTTTATAAACCCAATTGATTTTATATTGTATTTCTTAATGCGGAAAAAAAAAATAAATAAATTTCAGCAGTCCATACAATTGCATATAAATATTCATGTAATAATATATAATATATGCAATCAAAACACTTAAGCTAGGCAGAGATACATCAGGCTCTGATACCAAATGTAAGCTTATAAATCACGTAATAACATAATAACATAAACACGTGATATACGGATCTATTAAAATACTAACCTCCAGCCATAGCTTCCAATTGAAGAAGGTTGTGTAATCACGGGACTGCTGCAACAGAGTAACAATACTGTTTCTCTCACTTTCTCAACCCTCTCTTGATGGTGTATGAGGAATGAATCGTTAAGCAGTGAGAGGACCAAAAGGCTTTATTTATACTATCCATATGCCATCAATATGGTAATGTATCATTTCCCTAATTACTCTTACAATCACCATTACTTATTTACCTTAATTAACTAATGATTATATGGAAGTAATGCACCAAATTAATATATTACCTTTATTATTATAATATCTACCAATATTATAATAATGTAATAGTGGTAAGTGTTACACCATTGCCCAGTGGTCGTTGTGTTATATTGTATGATCATTCATACTACAGGGCGAAGTCTATTCGTCGTTATTTATATTGTATGACTAGTTCATACTGCAGGGCGAAGTCTATTCGCCGGGTACTATATAACTCGTAGGATGAGGTATTCCTATGGGGGTGTGCACACTTAAGGTATAGTTACTCCAGAAGTCCGGGTAGGTGTCGTTTTAACGGACCTGGCTAGGCCAGCTAGGAATCATTTTAACGAACCTTATGTCCAGGGGATCAGTGTTAGACCGGGTGATGACCACTGACCCCGAGTTCGATGATCCAAGTGGTCAGAGAGGGATTTATGAGAATGCTCCAAAGGCCTCACTCTTGCTAGTATGAAACTAAGGAAGTTTTAAGGATGAGAAAAGGGTTACTCTGTAACGACCCTGAGAAGGAAATGATTTTGTCTTAAGAGACATGTTTTAAAAACCTTCGTTGAATCTTGGGTGACCATGGATTCTCTTACTTAGCCGTCGTGCTAACTACACTTCAATGTGTTTTTCTTTTAACAGATGTTGTCTAGTGTGGGATCCTGTGGCCCGATGAGCTCTGAATAGAATGGAAGTCGAGGTTGAAGACTACTCTATCCTAGTCCTAGAATAGACACCCTGGAAGAATTATTTCCATATGTATTAAGTTGGATATTGATGTGGTTATTTGATGGTGTAAGTTTAGCCTTAGCGTTTGGGTATAGGAGAGATACCTAGGCGTGGCGGTAACACCCAGTTTTCTGCTGGTTAGATGCTTCCGCAATGTATTATTAGGGATTTTGTAATAAATCCAAGATGTGAAAATTGGGGTGTTACATTAGGAGGTGTTCTCCAACTGCGTTATCAAATTCGGTTGTGTACTTATTTTGGCACTTCTTTTATGACTTAATATTTTGATACATATCTGCATTACATTATTTTCAATTGGTATCAGAGCGGTGTCACTTAATTTGCTAGCGAGATCCTAGGGATACTCGAGTGTTGTTTTGCAGAATGGAAGAGGGTGCCTCAATTTCACTACTACCATTATTGAAACGAGTAAGTAACTATGCTTATTGGAAGGCCATGATGAAAGCATTTATAAAATCTTTGGATGAAGAATGTTGGGATGCGGTTGAAAATGCTTGGACTCCACCCATGATGACGGTCGAGAATGCAGAAAAGAAAAAACCCCTTAGCCAATGGACAACAAATGAAAATAAACAGTCAACAGCAAACAATATGGTCATGAATGCTATTCACAATGCACTTGGACCAGATCAATTTGTGTTGATCTGAGCGACAGATATTACAAAAGTTGCTTGGGATGCACTTATGAATCATTACGAAGGTACAGGATCCGTCAAAATCTCAAAATTACAATTGTTCATGACCAAGTATGAAAGTGTGAGAATGGAAGAAATTGAAACAGTATCTGAGTTCAGTGCGAGGGTAAAAAACCTGGTAAACAGTGCACAAAACTTGGGTGAACCATTTGAGGAAGAAAAAGTGGTTCGAAAATTTTTAAGATCCTTACCCCCGAGGTTCAAGATGCAAGCTGTTGCTATAAAGCAATCAACAGATCTAAAAACTCTAACTTTAGATGCTTTAATGGGAATTTGAAGACTTTTGAGTTGGAAATGGAGGAAGAAGATAGGTACCTGAACAAAGACAACAAATGAGTTGCATTCAGCGCTACGACACCTGCAAGAACTAACTCCGATAAATACAAAAATGAACGACGTCATGTGTTAGGAACCTCGAGTCTTTGATTTTGATGATACCAAAGCACAAGAGGAAACTCGAGTTTTACGATCCCTATGTTTATTCTATTTAGTATTCCGGCCTCTGTGAGAGATAACATATATAATGACTTGGAACATTGAAAGAGAAAGAGAGGATCCTAATCCGACAACTAGGCCGCTATGATCACATCTTCAAATTGCCCTCGTGGCTCAAATGGGGTTACCAGAAACGCGTCCGTTGGTTGAAACTCGACAATTCTTCCGGTGATCACCCCGAGGAGGACGATAGTAGCAATCAGGTGCAGCAAATTTCCTCGATTAAAGTCCCCATCGGTGGCGACGATGATATCGAGGCTGTCCGCTAGAAGATGATTGATCTCCGGGCAGCTGCCGTGCACACTAGGGAAAGGGAAAGGTTTGGACATCGTCAACAATGGCGATAAGAAACCCTTTGTGGAGGACGAGGACTCCAACCCTGCTGCTGCCTGCCCGAGGACTTTACGTACTCACCCAGTTGGCGAAAGAAATGGAAAAGTAGTGACCATAGCGTAGTGTAGATTGTAGAAGAATAAGTTTTCTATCGCTTCTACGGAGAAGATATTGAAGCTGATTTCACTGCCATTACCTATGCCAGACCACCTAGGAAGTCCAAGAAAAGGCCCTGCAATCCTTCCACCAAACCAGTCCTCGATATATACACACATACTACAGAACAGAGACTTCATGGTAATTTTTCTATCCCAATTAAGTTACAAATCCCTTTGTCTCTATGAAAATCCCTAAAATTCATCAATCTTTGCTCCACTCTGCGCCGCCTCTTCCCTTGTCCCTATGATCTTCTGCTTTCACAGGTGAGTGAGTGATGAGTTTTTTAATCAATAATTTACTTACTCATACAAATGATATCCAACCACTCATTACGTCTCTGGTATTCGGAAATCGTTGTTGCTCATCCCGGAAACTCGAGTTTTCCGATCCCTATGTTTATTCTATTTAGTATTCCGGCCTGTGTGAGAGATAACATATATAATGACTTGGAACATTGAGGGAGAAAGAGAGGATCCTAATTCGATAACTAGGCCGCTATGATCACAACTTCAAATTGCCCTCGTGCCTCAAATGGGGTCACTAGAAACGCGTGCGTTGGATGAAACTCGACAATTCTTCAGGTGATCACCCCGAGGTGGACGACGGTAGCAATCAGGTGCAGCAAATTTCCCCGATTAAGGCCCCCATCGGTGGCGACGATGATATCGAGGTTGTCCGCTAGAAGCTTATTGTTCTCCGTGCAACTGCCGTGCACACTGGGGAAAGGGAAAGGGAAAGGCTGGACGTCGTCAACAATGGCGATAAGAAACCCTTTGTGGAGGACGAGGACTCCAACCCCGCTGCCGCCTGCCCGTTGACTTTATATACTCGCCCAGCTGGCGAAAGAAATGGAAAAGTAGTGAACTTAGCACAGCTGCAGAAGAGTAAGTTTTCAATCGCTTCTCCGGAGAAGATATTGAAGCTGATTTCACTGCCATTACCGTGCCAAATCACCCAGAAAACCCAAGAATAGGGCCAGAGCTATTCAGAAGGAGATTGATGTAATTAAAAGCCTTAATCAAAACATTCTAATCTTCACCATTTCTCACCTCAATTCCAATTTTCTCCATACTGGATTCTTGCAGAACATATTTCTAGGCTCGTGGTTGATGGAGATCACTTCGGATGAACATAAAATTCCAGAAAATCCTGACCACTGACGGTAAACACAAAACCCATTCTTAAACTACGAACGCTTTATTCATCTTCTTCCTCCTTTTTTCTCTACTTAAATTTCACTTATTGTGTTAATCTATCTGAGGTTCCAGACTATGAATTTAATTTCCTCACTTTTTTTCCTCTGTTAACTACATGGGATTTTTTTTGCTGTTTCACAAGGTGAGAGATAAAGATAATTCCGAGGAGGCAAAGTTAAATCCAAATAGGAAAAACAGAGAATCTTGAAAGGGTGGTCATCATTTTCACTATCTAAACCTATCTGTGTAACATTTAAAAATTTAACTCAAAAAGACATGTCTAGTTTTGAGGTCTGCATTTTGTTCTAGCTAGTCCAGTGGCTAACTCTCTAGAATTTGCTGTTTCATTAGTGTTAGAAAGATAAACAACTAGTAAGTTCAATAATGTTGGCGCAGGGCAGATTTGTATTTATTTAATATTGAGTCGACGAGAGAGAAAAATTAAAGTACATATTAAAAAACATACGTGGCAGCACCTAATGCCCTTAGCATGCGCGTGAAATGCACGCACATATATGCTAGACAGTGTTGGTGCCCAGTAACGCGCACCAATGCCTTTTTAATTTCTATATATTTTTTATTTAAGTGGAATAGAATTAGGTGAATCAAAGAATCAATTCACTCGATTTGCTTTTAGGGCTATAAATCAAATAAGAACCCAAAAAGGAAACAACCAGCCCAGCCCCACCCCATCATTCCTCACTTCTCTAGTTTCTACTCTACTACAAAACACCTGCAATCCTTCCACCGAACCAGTCCTCGATATATACACACATATTACGGGTGGTTGTTTCCTTTTTGGGTTCCTATTTGATTTATAGCCCTAAAAACAAACCGAGTGAACCGATTCTTTGATTCACCTAATTCTGTTCCCACTTAAATAAAAAAAATAAAGAAATTAAAAAGGCTTTGGTGCACGTTACTGGGCACCAACAGTGTCTAGCATGTGCGTGCAATTCACGCGCATGTTAAGGGCATTAGGTGCTGCCATATATTTTTTTTAATATGTACTTTTTCTCTCTCGTCGATTCAACATTAAATAAATACAATACAATAAAAAAATTTAAAAAAAAAAGCTACCCAAAAGGGGAGGGGAGAGGAGGGGAAGGGATGAGATTTATTACCAAACATAATTTTATTTTCTAATTTTATGCACAAAAATAAAGGAAAAACTTTTTCTCCAAACTTTAGGAAAATGTTTTTTTTTTAAGTCAATAGTGTACATGTGTGAAGCAACACTAGCAAGAGAGTGCACTTGCACGTGCTTGCTGAGACCATTAAGTGGTTGCCATGTTTTTTAAAAATACCTTTTTATCACTATTCCATCAGACCTACCAATTCTAATAAATGAAAGTCACAAGTGCAATTTTAGCAAACAACCTCTTGCACGAGTTTTAGTGCAGGTGGTGTGCGCTATAAAAGCATTAGATTCATAATTTTTTTAGGCACACCTGTGCAACCCTGTTGTTTTATATCGATTAGACAATAAATTCCAAAATTCAATTTAATTTTCAGTATCAAATTTAGCAAACACGGTATATGGATGGATGGATGGAATAGAGGCATTAGAAAATCGGGTAATGATCTAATGGTTTTTGCTATCCCAATCTTCAAGGCAGTCAACATATTCATCATCATTATCTTCAACATCAATCTGAGTTGGTTAGAAGAAAATGACCACTGGACTGAATATAGCAACCTCTGACTGTGGTCTAGAAAACTGATCCAGCACAATAAAATGTAACATAATAAATTAACCTATTTTTTGACTAATAATTAGGCCAATTATAATAGGTCCAAATGTGTATCATTTGTACACTTACACATAGTATAAAGATCATTGCAATTAGGCCAATTATAATAGGGTCCAAATGTGTATCATTTGTACACTTACACAAAGTCTGAAGATCATTGCAATTACCAAATTTAGACAATCATTAGCATTAATGGAAAAAAAATAAAAAAAAAATAAAAGCAAAACCAACATGAAAAAGGAAAAGATGACCAAAATTATCCTCTTTGGACAATAATCCAACACACACAAAAAAAAAAAAAAAAGAAGGAAGAACCCTACCTCGTCTCGCCATCCCAGAAGACGGCCCAGCCCTCTCTAGTCGACGACGAGAATAGCCTTCGTCTGTGGCGCTGATCTAGACTGACTATAGCAAGCTCTGATTGTGGTCCAGAAAACTGATCCAGCACAATAAAATGTAACATAATAAATAACCTATTTTTTGACTAATAATTAGGCCAATTATAATAGGGTCCAAATGTGTATCATTTGTACACTTACACATAGTCTAAAGATCATTGCAATTACCAAATTTAGACAATCATTACCATTAATGGAAAAAAATAAAAAATAAAAGCAAAACAAACATGAAAAAGGAAAAGATGACCAAAATTATCCTCTTCAGACAATCATCCAACACACCAAAAAAAAAAAAAAAAAAAAAAAAAAAAAAAAAGAAGGAAGAACCCTACCTCGTCTCGCCATCCCAGAATACGGCCCAGCCCTCTCTAGTCGACGACGAGAATCGCCTCCGTCCGCCATACTGCTATGACCGTCTTCTGCTGCCTCCGTCCACAATGTACCGTGTGACACCGCCGAGCAAATCGCCACTCTCAGAAGATGGATGACTGCACTCCAAAACTGCTAAGAAAACAAAGAGACGTGCCCATTACCTCCAAAAGAATTCGAAAATTCAGCTCTCCAAAATTAAACACATGCAATAATGACAAAAATACCCTCTCATATTAATTCAAATAAAATACACTGCACGCCTAAAATTTGACTAAAATTAATCTAAATCTACACCATTAATTTTTAAAAATCAATGCTCAAGATTTGTCCATATAATCCTCTATAATGTATGTGTCCTCATATGAATATATATATATATATATATATATATATACTCATGATCAAATGAGTCCAGCCTTTCCCAATGAGTCCACGTGGACAAATCTAGGCCTTTAAAATCTTTGGATCAATGGTCTATAAAAAGTTTTTTTTTTAATCTCCTAATTTTGAGTGTGGATGTGGGGGACTAATTAAGCTAGGGGTATTTTAGGGCTTTGAAGTGTAAATGTCATCCTGATTATTAGGATTTAATTTCGGAATTAGTTCATTTTTTTATTCGGAATTAGTTCATAAGATAGCGTTTTGTAATTTCACGTTGCACACTAGCATTTGCACAACTATACGCGTCTCACAGCTTCTTCGCCGCCATCGTTCTCCGCCGTTGCAATGTTCAACGAGCCTCCCATCCAAAGACGTCGCTGGAACACGGTTGTTGCGAGTGAGGTTCGAGGTTTGTGTGTTTTTTTTTTCTAATATTTTTTTTTTTAACTTTCTCGATTGTTTTTCATTTTTTATTGGGTTTGGTTAGTTGCCAGAACACAGGTTGTTTGGTTTTCATTCTATTTTTTTTCTCGCAAATGTGTTGTCCTTGATTTTCTTGTTCGGGTATTCTGTCACTATTGGTGTCGCCTAATGGCTTTGGGTTTCACCAATACCAATGCCGTCGTCCCATCACTTCACTTGGTCGCCGGTGAGTGGTAGGGGGTTGGGGGTTTTTTTTTTTTTGAAAATGAAAAAAAAAAAAAAAAAAAACTCCAACCCCCTACCACTCACCAATACCAATGCCGTCGTCCATCACTTCACTTGGTCGCCGGTGAGTGGTAGGGGGTTGGGGTTTTTTATTTGTGTTTTTTTTTATTTTTTTTCTGTATGTTGTTGTTTTTTGTTGTTTTTATGTTGGGTTTTTGTTGTTTTTTCTTGTGATTATTTTTTGTTTTTACTTGTGCAATTTATCCTCAACCTGTGTGCAAATACAATTGTTTTGTGCTTAAAATTTGTTTTGGTGTGATAATTTCTTCTTTATTGTACAATATACCCAAAATGAGTGTGCATATGTATTTTGGCGAGTTAAATTGGTGGGGTTAGTATGATTCATATTTATTGTGCAATGTACTATGAAATATCGTGCGTATGCAATTTCCTTGAAATATAATGGATGGGGTTAGAGTTAATTTAACTAGAGTTTGCTTGTCTTTGAAGGCAATTTCAAATTGAATCTTAGACTACCTTTTTGTCATTTAACATCTAAACTATAATTTTGAACATTTTTAGGTCCTGTTTGGTAAATGGCTATAGCTGATTGGGTTAGAAGGTATGATTAGTTGATAACATTAGCTTATTGTAGAATGTTGTTTGATAGATTAGTTGTTAGTTGATAGCTGTTTGGTATAATTTCATTCTTTTCTCAAAAAGCTAATTGAAAATGCTGTTTTGAGTAGTCTTTTGAATTTTAGTATTTTGGGTTACAAAAAACTTATTAACCAAACAACTAATAATGATCAAATAAGTCAGCTACCTATAAATTGGCCCAAGCATTGAGCCAAATTTGCATCATATCCCCAAGTTTACATTCTTTCTGGCCTCTTACTTAACTATCCATCTCCATCTTGAGTAATCAATTCCTACCAAAAATGAAGGGCTTCTTCAACCTCATGATTCTCGCAGTGCTGTTGCTGCTCTTGGCAGAAGCACAATTTTCTTCGGCTGCATGCAACGTGCAACAGGTGACTCCATGCCTAAGCGCTTTAACGTCCCAACTCTGTTGTCAAATGTTGAATCAACAGAAGGCTTGTTTCTGTGAATACCTCAAGAATCCCAATTTAAAGGCGTATGTCAACTCCCCTTCTGCCAAGAAAGCCATCAAAACCTGCAAGGTTTCAATCCCCAAATGCTGACAAAATTTTCATTTCGTTTCATCGGTCCTACAATATTCACTCTGTGTACACTAAATTTTTATAAAGAATAAAAAATTTTCTCTTTCTGTGTGTGTTTGCTATGTCTTAAATATTAAAATCATAGCCAGAGCTTGGTTATGATCCTTGTACTACTACTTGTCATCATTTCTATATGAAGGAGATTATGTCTTCTTGTTTCTCTATGTTACATTTATCATTGTGATGATTACTTTTGATTCTTCCACATACTTATAACAACATTTTCATTTTTGTATACTTTACATTAATTTATTTACAAATAGATGGAATACGGCCCAAAATATTTGAAATGTTGCACTCCCACCAAATATCAGCCCTTTTCATTTGAGAATATTTAATACATTATTGACTAAATACAAAACATTATATTATATTGTAAAGAATTATGAGTATTTAAAAAAGTACATAATTGACTAAATTTGATTTATTTATGAAATTTAAGCTGCCAAAAGTAAAATGCTACTATACTCCATGAACCAAAAGTAATATTAATTCTGTATCATTCGAATTAATTTTAAGTAAATCATATACTAATTCTGTAGATGCTTACCATTTTTTGGGTGATTGAAAGAACAAATTTAATTTTAAACAAAGTTAAAAAGAGTTTATTCCAGCAGAGGTCCCTTGTCTTTAGTGTCAATCTCAAATTTAGTCTTAAAGAATCATTTTTACCATTTAACACCCCTGACTATAATATTTTGGACACACTACAACAAAAACAACATATAACGTCAGCTTTTTGAAAAATTGACGTTAAAAGTGAAATAAAATTTTGAAAATCATATACCGTCAGTTGTTTATAAACAACCGACAACCGACGTTATAAATCACGAATAAAAAAATAAAAAATAATAATAACATACGATGTCGGTTAACTAAATAGCCGACGTTGTATGTCTTACGTGAAAAAAAAAATAAAAAATGATAATAACACATGACATCAGTTATTTAATTAACCGATGCCGTATTCTTACGCGAAAGAAAATAAAAAATTATAATAACATACGACATCGGTTAATTAAATAACCGACACCGTCTGCCTTACGCGAAAAAAAAGTAAAAAACGATAATAACATACGGCATCGGTTATTTAATTAACCGATGTTGTATGTCTTACATGAAAAAAAAATGATAATAACATACAACGCCAGTTAATTAACTAACCGACGTTGTATGTTATGCAAGATTTTTTTAATCACATACGACGTCGGTTAGACGTAAAACTGACATCGTATACGGTTAATTTCCTTTTTTTTTTTTTTTTTTTTTTTTTTTAATGTTAAACGCCTCTTTTAATAAGAATTTAAATAAAATCTGACAGGATACGACATCAATTTTATAATTAACCGACGTCGTATAGTTGAATATATATATATAATTATTAACCTACGACCTCGGTTATCGTTAATAACTGACGTCCTAAGGTTTATAACCCCAGCTGCGAAACATAAACCCATCATTGTAGCCTCCATCTTCTTCTCTTCTTCCTTCCGTCGCCACCGACGGATGCATGACTAGCCATCGGTCACTACTGTCTACGGCTGTAGATGAACAAACCTGCCATTGTCTGCTAGAAATCCTAGAACTCTAGAAAGAGTAAGGAGACCACATACCTCGTCGTCGGCCGCCGCCTCGCCGCGTCGCGTTGCTGCCCTTGCCACTCAGTTGCGTCGCAGCCCTCCTCCCTCGACGATTTGATTTTTATGAAATTGTCAAATTGGGAATTAGGGTTGACGGGTTGTAGTCTTTATTGTGCAATGTACCATGAAATATTGTGCGTTTGCAATTTGCTTGAAATATAATGGATGGGGTTAGAGTGCTTATTCTCTTCTTTGCAATATACCATAAACATCTATGCATATGTTGATTGCTGTGTATAATCGAAACGGGAAACAATACTCCTTTTACTCTATGCATTGCAACGCAAACATCTGTGCAAATCTAAATAGGGCGTTAGAATTCTTTTTTGTTTGTTATTGCTTGTAATATGTGCAATGTATCCTCATCAATTATGCATATCCAATTTATGACTTAAAATTGGCTTTTATTTGATTCTCCCACCTTTACTGTGCCTTGTATCAAGAACCTTTGTGCATATTCAACTGAAAGGTCAAAATAGGCTGGGATAGTTTATCCCTTATATACAGTGCAATGCCTGCTAATCATCTGTGTATATGCATTTATGTGCACCTGCTAAACTACTGTGTTATGTACCATAATTAAAACAGTGCACATGTGTTTTAGTCGTTATACCGTGGATCATGGTCCACAATGCATTATGGACCATGGGTCAGGCTTGATACGGCAGTTGTGTTGAACTCTGCAGTTGTGTTGAAAAGATACTGCAGTTGTGTTCAAAGGGAACTGTAGTTGCGCGGAACAGAGGCCATGTCATCAATCTGGAACTGCAGTTGTGTTGAACGGATACTGTAGTTGTGTTGAAAAGATACTGCAGTTGTGTTGAAAGGACACTGAAGTTGTGTTAAACGGATGAACGGCCTCTGTTCTGTGCAACTGCAGTATCTTTTCAACACAACTGCAGTATCCTTTCAACACAACTGCAGTATCAGCTATGATCATGGTCCACAATGCATTGTGGACCATGGTCCACAATATAATTTGCGCATGTGTTTAGGATATACACAATTATGGCAGGTATATTCTTCCATTTATAATCTGTAAAGTAACATAAACATTTCACAACACTATGTCTTCAGGTTCCAAGGCACCAAAAAACACGCTCAACTAAATCGGTGCAAGTAAATACCGCACAAATAAATGACACCTCTGAATATGTTGGTGCAAGTAAATACCGAACAAATAAATGACACCTCTGAATATGTTGTTACCGCATAACTTGATGGTTGCTCACAAATCTTGACACTGAAATTGCAAAATGGTTGTGTCCTCGAGGTGAATGAGGAGGCAGTGTTGGGGCTGCCATGTGGACCAAAAGTATCTGGCAAAGCATGAGAAGAGCGCGATTCTAAACAAGTGGCGGGATTTGTGGTTCACCATACTAGAAATTTAATAATAACAATGGTAGAAGAGTGAGATAAATGTATAAAATACAGAATCCACTTAATGTTCTCAATTCAACGCGCATCTTATGCAGTTTTTCTTTTACTTTTTACTGTAAAATTCAGAGAATGTGTTTTTATTTTTACATTTTCCTTGAAAATTTGGAAAGAAGTATGTTATGTATAAC
>CP025659.1:5001629-5031308 GCA_003576665.1 Ipomoea trifida | reverse complement strand
GGTAATTTTTTTTTTTATTACTATTTTTGTGACAATGTTGGCTCGATCCTACTATACCATGCACCTATGCTTTTTTTTTTTTAAATATCTTTTTATTTAATTAGGAAGAGAATTAGCTGAATAATGATGGAATGAAGCAAACTCAATGAGAATATTTAATGGAAATAACAGTCTTTCACAATCTCACTCTTAGGGGTGTTCATTCGGTTAACCGAACGGTTAACCGAACCGAACTATCAAAACCGAATTAACCGAACTTCTCAAACCTTTAACCGTTCACCGAACCGAAAGTTGTATTTCCGAATTAACCGAACCGAATTTTTTTTCGGTTAATCGGTCGGTTAACCGATTAACCGAATTTGTTTAACCTCATTCTCAAATAATCAATGCAAGTAGTAAAATATTGGCTTGGCTGTAAACCCAGAAAAGTATCGAGACAGCTTATAATTTCTAGGCATTTTCAAGATTTGGTATTTACTCACTCGATCCATACTGCCATAGATTGAAACCTGAAACAAAATCCTATCACCCACTGGCGTTCCATCACTATCTCTCCGAATACATACGCAGACATTTTGCTACGCAATCAAAACTTATTTGGTACGAGAAGTGTGGTTAAAAAATGTGTGTTTTTGTTCTACAAAAAATAGAACAACAGTGTCAGAATGAGTACATTACTAACTGATAAGAGGCGACTGGCGGTGGCTGGCGGTGGCGTGGCGTCTTGCGAGAGACAGAGGTGCGGTCGGCGGTGGCTGGCGACTGGCGGTGGCTCGCGGTGGCGTTGCGTCTTGCGAGAGACAGAGGTGCGGTCGGCGGTGGCTGGCGGTGGCTGGCGGCGGCGGGCGGCTGGCGTTGGCTCGTTGCGACTTGCGAGAAATCCGAGAATGCGAGAGAGTGAGAGACTGAGGTGAGAGGTGCGGATGTTTGGTGGCTGGCGGCTAGCAGAATGAAATTACTCAAATTAGGGCTGCCTTTGGGCTTTGGCAATAGGAATATAAATATAAATATATAATATATATAAATATAAATAAATAAATAAATAAATATATATATATATATATATATATATATATATATATATATATATATATATAAATTTTCGGTTAACCGTCTCTTCCGCACCGAATTAACCGTTAACCGAAAATATAGGATTCCTTTAACCGTTCACCGAACCGAAAAATTCGGTTCGGTTACGGTTAACCGAATTTCAACGGTTCGGGCGGTTAACCGCCCATTATCCGTGTTTTGCACACCCCTACTCACTCTTCTCAAATAATCTTAACCACCTGCCTCCCCCATCTTCCTTTCACATGTGCCTAAAGAATTATGAATCTAATGCTCTTATAATGCACACCACCAGCACGTACTAAGACTTGTGCAAGAGGTTGTTTGCTAAAAGTGTACTTGTGGCTTTTATTTATGATAATTATGCTTTGCTCATTTGGCCACCCATTTTGAGGTTCATTTTGTTAAACACTTTTTGTTTGGTAGGTCTGATGGAATATTGATAAAAAGGTATTTTAAAAAAACATGACAACCACTTAATGATCACAGCAGGCACGTGCAAGTGCACTCCCATGCTATATAGTGTTGGTGCACACACGTACATTAGTGACTTAAAAAAAAAACGTTTTCCTTAAAGTTTGGGAAAAAGTTTTTCTTTTACTTTTTGCGCATAAAATTAGAAAAAAAAAATTACGTTTTGTAATAAATCTCATCCCCTCCCCTCCCCTTTTGGGTAGTTTTGTTTTGTGTTTATTTAATTTAATGTTGAGTCCACGATAGAGAAAAAGTACATATATATTAAAAAAATACATGGCAGCACCTAATGCCCTTAGCATGCGTGTGAATTACACGCACATGCTAGATAGTTTTGGTGCCCAATAACGCACACCAATACCTTTTTAATTTCTATATTTATTTTAATTTAAGTGGGAAGAAAATTAATTAGGTGAATCATGAAAGAATGAAGCAAACTCAATGAGAATATTTATTGAAAATAACAACATTTCACAATATAAATCTTCTTAAATATTAACCACCCCTCCCCATAATTTTCAGTACTATATGTGCCAAAAAATAAAAGTGATGACTTTAATGTTTTTAGAACCCACAACACTGCACAAAGATTTGAACAAGAGGTTGTTGGCAAGAATTGTACTTGTTACTTTCATGTATGAGAATTGTGCTCTATTCACTTGGCCACCCCTTTCGAGTTCGTTTTCTTTTCACATTTTTTTGGTAGGTCCAATTGATCGAATAGTGATAAAAGGGCATTAAAAAACATGGCAACCACATAATGGTCTCAGTAGGTGCCTGCAACTGCGCATGCTTGCTATGCAGTGTGCACAAGTACACATACCATTGACCCTTTTTTCTTACTTTTTTTGTGAAATTCGGAGAACCGTTTTATTCTTAAACTTTTGCGCAGAACATTCGGAAAAAATGATTGTTTTTCCAATAAACTTCCTCTCGTTCCCACCTCTACAAAAGACATTAGTTTAATCAATGAGAAGTTTCATTTATTATTGTTTTCATTATTGTTTTCGAAATCTTTGTCGCTTGTCCGGGAAAATCAAGTGTTGCGATCCCCATGTTTATTCTATTTAGTATTCTGGCCTGCAGTGTGAGAGATAACATATATAATGACGGGGAACGTTGAGAGAGAAAAAGAGGATCCTAATCCGACAACTTGGCCGCTTCGCAGTTTCACATTGCCCTCAAGCCTTAAATGGGGTCACCAGAAACACCTCCGTTGCATGAAGCTCGGCAACTCTTCCGGGGATCACATCGAGGAAGACAACGATATCAATCGGGTGCAGTGAATTTCCCGATTAAAGCTCCCATCGCTTGCGACGACGATATCAAGGCTGTCCACTAGAAGCTGATGACTAATCTCTGGGCGGCTACCGTGCACACCGGAGAAAGGGAAAGGCTGGACGTCGTCAACAATGGCGGTAAGAAACCCTCTGTGGAGGAGGTCGACTCCAACCCGCTACCGCCTACCTGCCTGAGGAGTGAGGACTTTATGTACTCACCAAGCTGGCGACGAAAATGGAAAAGTAGTGAACTTAGCACAATTGCCGAAGAGTAAGTTTTCAATCCATCTCTCGAGAGAAGAGATTTGATAATAATTATGCTCATTTGGCCACCCTTTCTAGTAACCTTTTTATTTTATTCTATTTATTATTTTTTTTGGCATGTTATGTTGAATGAAGGTGAGATAAAGGTATTAAAAAAATTGGAATCCACTTAATGTCCTCAGCAAGCGCACTTGCTATGCAGTTTTGGTGCGTGTATACTTTCTTTCATATTTTATTTCTTCTACTTTTTTAGTAAAACTTAAAAAATGATTGTTTATTTTTACATTTGCCTTGAAAATTCGAAAAAAAAAATTAAATGTATAAAGCTCTTCCCCTCCCCTTCCGGGTAGTATCAGACACATTCACAGTAGAAGACACCGTTTGTTTATTTCAAAAAAAAGACACCGTTTGCACCACCTCTATGTCGCTAACGGTCTGATCTACTGTATAAATACTTGCATAGTAGTTCATGTGTAGGTCATGCAGACTGACTTAACTCAGGAACATGTATGGAGTTGCACTGAAATACGCACAATATTGCATAGATAGACTCTGACACGCTATGCACTACCCACATAAATGATACCAATTCAACTAGCTAAATAGTTGCATAGTAAAACACGAAATGGTGCCCAACATAATTCCTGGTCTACAAGTTTGTATTTGCACACTAGAACGCCAAATGGTGCGCATTATACAATAGAAAAATTTCACACAATCGCCTTATAAACTGGCCGGTACACAACACATGCAATCCTGGCCATTAGTATTGCTAAGATTTTAGGATGAATTCATAAAATCTCTTTAAAAACATGAAAAATCTCATTAAATAATATATTATTACTAATTTTAGATGCACATAAGAATTACAAAACAACCCTCCACAATACAACTGAAAAGGAAATTTAAAAAAGGCTATCAAATCCTGGCCATTACTATTTTGAGGATCAATGGATGTAGATTCTCAACACTTACTCATGGAAGAGGTGGTATATAAACAAACACACACACATTATGGAATAGAGACTTTCCAATGATTTTCAATCTCAATTAAGTTACAAATCTCTTTCTCTCTTTCTTTGGAAATCTCCAAAATTCATTCTTTGCTCTGCGCCGCACTGCCGCCCGTCGCCTACTCCCTATCCCTACCATCTTCTACTTGCACAGGTGAGTGAGCTTTTTAATCGATAATTTTCTTACACTTAAACCTCAATCATCCTTTATTATATGAGCCAAAAGACAGTGATGGATTTAATGCTCTTAGAGCGCACTGTACTTGCACTAAGACTCAACCAAGAAGTTCTGGTAAGAATTGTACTTGTGACTTATACGTATAAAATTATGCTCATTCGACCACCCATTCGGAATAACGTTTTTATTTTATTCTATTTATTATTATTTTTGGTATGTTATGTTGAATGAAGGTGAGATAAAGATCATAAAGGTATTAAAAAAATGGAATCCACTTGATGTACTGCAGTTTTGGTGCTCGTATACTTTCTTTCATTTTTTATTTCTTCTACCTTTTTCAGTAAAATTCAAAAATTGATTGTTCATTTTTACATTTTCCTTGAAAATTCGAAAAAAAATAAAATTATGTTATGTTTAAAGCTCCTCCCCTCCCCTTCCGGGTCAGTTTTTTATGTTCTTATTTTTTTTTTTTTATTTTTTATGTATCAAGTGGACAAGAAAGAAAAAGTATTTAGAAAAACATTACCACTATCCAATGTTCTTAACATGCTTGTGCAATGCACGCACAAATTAGACAGTGTAAGTGCTTTCTAAAACGCACTCATGTCTTCTTTTTTTCATTATCTTTTTTTTATTTAATATAGGAAAGAAAATTAGCTAACAAAAATTATGAATTTAATGCCCATAGAGCGCACAACACCTGCACTAAGATTTGTGCAAGAGTTGTTTGGAAGTTGGGACTAAAAAGAAAGTGAAGATATATAATAACTGCGAACATCTAGAGGAGCCAAATTCGACAACTAGGCCGCTATGATCACAACTTCACATTGCCCTCGTACCTCAAATAGGTTCACCAGAAACGCCTCCGTTAAACGAAGCTTGACAATTCTTCCGGTGATCACCCCGAGGAGGAAGACGGTAGCAATCAGGTGCAACAAATTTTCCCGATTAAAGCCCCCATCGGTGGCGACGATGATATCGAGGCTGTCCGCTAGAAGCTGATTGATCTCCGGCCAGCTGCCGTGCAAACTGGGAAAGGGAAAGGCTGGACGTCGTCAACAATGCGATAAGAAACCCTTTGTGGAGGACGAGGACTCCAACCCCGCTAACGCCTGCCCGTGAATTGGACTTTACATACTCGCCCAGTTGGCGAAAGAAATGGAAAAGTAGTGAACTTAGCGCAGTGCAGAAGAATAAGTTTTCAATCGCTTCTCCGGAGAAGATATTGAAGCTGATTTCATTGCCATTACCGGTGCCAAATCACCATATGACTCACCTCAATTGCAATTTTCTCTATGCTGGATTCTTGCAGGATATATTCCCATGCTCGTGGTTGATGGAGATCACTCCGGATAAATATAAAATTTAAGAAAATCATGATCACTGAGGGTAAACACAAAACCAATTCTTAAACTACGAACACTTTATTCATTCTTAAACTGCACACATGTACACTAGTGACTTAAAAAATAAAAAATAAAAAAAAAAATATAAACACTTTTCCTTAAAGTTTGGAGAAAAAAAAATTTCTTTTACTTTTTGTACTTGAAATTAAAAAAAAAAATTTATGTTTTGTAATAAATCTCATACCATCCCCTCCTCTCCCCTCCCCTTTTGGGTAGTTTTTTTTTTTTTTTTTAATTGTTTTGTATTTATTTAATGTTGAGTCGACGAGAGAGAAAAAGTTCATATTTAAAAAAAAAAACATGACAGCACTTAATGCCCTTATCATGCGCGTGAATTGCACCCACATGCTAGACAGGGTTGGTGACTTGGTGCCCAGTAACGCGCACCAATGCCTTTTTAATTTCTATATATTTTTTATTTAAGTAGGACGAGAATTAGGTGAATCAAAGAATCGGTTCTCTCAGTTTTGTTTTTAGGGCTATAAATCAAATAAGAACCCAAAAAGGAAACAACCACCCCTAACCGCACTCGCACCCCCACCCCACCACACCCCACCCCATCATTCCTCACTTCTCTAGTCTCTACTCTACTACAAAACACCTGCAATCCTTTCACCAAACCAGTCCTGATCGATATATACACCCATATCACAAAACAGAGACTTCATGGTAATTTTTCTATCCCAATTAAGTTACAAATCCCTTTGTCTCTCTGAAAATCCTTAAAATTCATCAACCTTTGCCCCACTCCGCGCCGCCGCCAACCGCCTCTTCCCTTGTCCCTATGATATTCCGCTTTCACAAGTGAGTGAATGATGGGGTTTCTAATCAATAATTTACTTATTCATACAAATGCTATCCAACCACTCTTTACGTCTCTGGTTTTCCGAAATCGTTGTTGCTCGTCCCGGAAACTCGAGTTTTGCGATCCCTATGTTTATTCTATTTAGTATTCTGGCTTGTGTGAGAGATAACAGATATAATGACTTGGAACATTGAGAGAGAAAGAGAGGATCCTAATGCGGCAATTAGGCCGCTATGATCACAACTTCACATTGCCCTCGTGCCTGAAATGGGTTCACCAGAAATGCGTGCGTTAGATGAAACTCGACAATTCTTCCGGTGATTACCCCGAGGAGGACGACGGTAGCAATCAGGTGCAGCAAATTTCCACGATTAAAGACCCTATCGGTGGCGACGATGATATCAAGGTTGTCCGCTAGAAGCTGATTGATCTCCCGGTAGCTACCGTGCACACTGGGGAAAGGGAAAGGCTGGACGTCGTCAACAATGCCGATAAGAATTCCTTTGTGGAGGACGAGGACTCCAACACCGGTGTCGCCTGCTGGTGGACTTTACGTACTCGCCCAGCTGGCGTAAGAAATGGAAAAGTAGTGAACTTAGCGCAGCTACAGAAGAGTAAGATATTGAATCGCTTCTCCGGAGAAGATATTGAAGCTGATTTCACTGTCATTACCGGTGCCAAACCACCCAGAAAACCAAAGGATAGGCCCAGAGCTATTCAGAATGAGATTGATGTAATTAAAAGACTTAATCAAAATATTCTAATTTTCACCATTTCTCACCTGAATTCGAATTTTCTCCATAATGGATTCTTGCAGGATATATTCCCAGGGTCGTCGTTGATGGAGATCATTCTAGAAAAATATAAAATTCGAAAAAATCCTGATCACTGACGGTAAACACAAAACTCATTCTTAAACTACCAACGCCTTATTCATTCTTAAACTGCACACATGTACACTAGTGACTTAAAAAAAAAAACACTCTTCCTTAAAGTTTGGAGAAAAAAATTTCTTTTACTTTTTGTGCATGAAATTAGAAATAAAATTATGTTTTGTAATAAATCTCATCCCCTCCCCTCCTCTCCCCTCCCCTTTTGGGTAGTTTTTTTTTTTTCTTTTTTGTTTTATTGTTTTGTATTTATTTAATGTTGAGTCGACGAGAGAGAAAAAGTTCATATTTATAAAAAAAAACATGACAACACTTAATGCCCTTAGCATGCGCGTGGATTCGCACATGCTAGACAGGGTTGGTGACTTGGTGCCCAGTAACGCGCACCAATGCCTTTTAAATTTCTATATATTTTTTATTTAAGTAGGAAGAGAATTAGGTGAATCAAAGAATCGGTTCTCTCGTTTTGTTGTTAGGGCTATAAATCAAATAAGAACCCAAAAAGGAAACAACCACCCCTAACCGCACTCGCTCCCCCACCCCATCCCACCCCACCCCGTCATTCCTCACTTCTCTAGTCTCTACTCTACTACAAAACACCTGCAATCCTTTCACCAAACCAGTCCTCGATACATACATCCATATCACAAAACAGAGACTTCATGGTAATTTTTCTATCCCAATTAAGTTACAAATCCCTTTGTCTCTTTGAAAATCCCTAAAATTCATCAACCTTTGTTCCACTCCGCGCCGCCGCCAGCCGCCTCTTCCCTTGTCCCTATTATATTCTGCTTTCACAGTTGAGTGAGTGATGAGTTTTTTAGACAATAATTTACTTACTCATACAAATGCTATCCAACCACTCTTTACGTCTCTGGTTTTCTGAAATCGTTGTTGCTCGTCTCGGAAACTCGAGTTTTGCGATCCCTATGTTTATTCTATTTAGTATTCTGGCCTATGTGAGAGATAACATATATAATGACTTGGAACATTGAGAGAGAAAGAGACGATCCTAATCCGACAATTAGGCCGCTATGATCACAACATCACATTGCCCTCGTGCCTCAAATGGGGTCACCAGAATTGCGTGCGCTTGATGAAACTCGACAATTCTTCCGGTGATCACCCCGAGGAGGACGACGGTAGCAATCAGGTGCAACAAATTTCCCCGATTAAAGACCCCATCGGTGGCGACGATGATATCAAGGCTGTCCGCTAGAAGCTGATTGATCTCCGGGCAGCTGCCGTGCACACCGGGGAAAGGGAAAGGCTGGATGTCGTCAACAATGGCGATAAGAAACCCTTTGTGGAGGACGAGGACTCCAACCCCGCTGCCGCCTGCCGTGGACTTTACGTACTTGCCCAGCTGGCGAAAGAAATGGAAAAGTAGTGAACTTAGCGCAGTGGCTGAAGAGTAAGATATTGAATCGCTTCTCCGGAGAAGATATTGATGTTGATTTCACTGCCATTACCGGTGCCAAACCACCCATAAAACCAAAGAATAGGCCCAGAGCTATTTAGAAGGACATTGATGTAATTGTGCGTCACGCGCGTGGATTTTCTGGAATTTTATATTTTTCCGGAGTGATCTCCATCAACCACGAGCCTGAGAATATATCCTGCAAGAATCCAGTATGGAGGCCTATTCTTGGGTTTTCTGGGTGGTTTGGCACCGGTAATGGCAGTGAAATCAGCTTCAATATCTTCTCCGGAGAGAGCGATTGAAAACTTACTCTTCTACAGCTGCGCTAAGTTCACTACTTTTCCATTTCTTTCGCCAGCTCGGCGAGTACGTAAAGCCCACGGGCAGGCGGCAGCGGGGTTGGAGTCCTCGTCCTCCACAAAGGGTTTCTTATCGCCATTGTTGACGAAGTTTAGCCTTTCCCTTTCCCCAATGTGCATGGCAGCTGCCCGGAGATTAGTCATCAGCTTCTAGCGGATAGCCTCGAATCCCTCGATATCATTGCCGCCACCGATGGGGCTTTAATCGGGGAAATTTGCTGCACATGATTGCTACCGTCGTCCTCCTCGGGGTGATCACCGGAAGAATTGTCAAGCTTCATCAAACGGAGGCGTTTTTGGTGACCCCATTTGAGGCTCAAGGGCAATGTGAAGTTGTGATCATAGCGGCTTAATTAGTTGTCGGATTTGGCTCTTCTGGACATTCCCAGTTATTATATATCATCTCTTTCTTTTTTTATCCCGACTTCCAAACAAGTCTTGCACAAATCATAGTGCAGGTGTTGTGCGCTCTAAGGGCATTAAATTCATAATTTTTTTGGCTAATTTTCTTTCCTATTAAACAAAAAAGATAGTGAGAAAAAAAAAAGACATGAGTGCGTTTTAGAAAGCACCTACACTGTCTAACTTGTGTGTGCAGTGCACACGCATGTTAAGAACATTAGATAGTGGTCATGTTTTTTTAAATACTTTTTCTTTCTTGTCCACTTGATACATAAAAGATTTAAAAAAAAAAAAAAGCAAGAACAAAAAAAAAACTGCCCCGAAAGGGGAGGGGAGGAGCTTTAAACATAACATAATTTATTTTCGAATTTTCAACTTTCAAGGCAAATGTAAAAATAAACAATCAATTTTTGGATTTTACTGAAAAAGGTAGAAGAAATAAAAAATGAAAGAAAGTATACGCAAACCAAAACTGCAGAACATCAAGTGGATTCCATATTTTTAATACGTTTATGATCTTTATCTCCCCTTCATTCAACATAACATACCAAAAATAATAATAAATAGAATAAAATAAAAACGTTATTCCGAAAGGGGTGATCAAATGAGCATAATTTTATACATATAAGTCACAAGTACAATTCTTGCCAAAACTTCTTGGTTAAGTCTTAGTGCGAGTACAGTGTGCTCTAAGAGCATTAAATCCATCACTTTTTTTTGGCTAATATAATGAAGGACGATTGAGGTTTAAGTGTAAGAAAATTATTGATTAAAAAGCTCACTCACCTGTGAAAGCAGAAGATCATAGGGATAGGGAGCAGGCGACTGGCGGCAGCGCCGCGCGGAGCAAAGAATGAATTCTGGAGATTTCCAAAGAAAGAGAGAAAGGGGTTTGTAACTTAATTGAGATAGAAAATCATGGGAAAGTCTCTATTCAGTAGTGTGTGTGTTTGTTTATATACCACCTCTTACTTCTACTCGTTCTCCCCCACCAATTCAAACTACGGATGGTAGTAGTATCTCCAACTAATATTCATCTTCTTTGACACTTTTTTTGTTCCTAGTTTGACCATGAATTTGGTCTTTGTTGGTTATTTGTGTGAACTTAGGGTGTGTTTGGAAACCCGGGTTTCCGAAATTGTGGTGTTTGGGAAGGGCAAGAAAAACAAGGTCAACGGAAAATGGCACATAAGTCAATGGAAAATAACCCCAATTTGGAGGAAAATGACTTCCCCTTTTTTTGGGGGAAGTCATTTTCCAGATAGCCTTTCCCGCCTCTCACTTCTCTGCTTCCCTTCTCATTTTCCAGATCGCCTTTCACACCTCTCACTGCTTCGCAACTGCATCTCACTGCCCTCTTCATCTGCTCTCTCCATTTCCTTCCAACTGATCTTCTTCTTCCCATCATCAAGGTATTTTTTTTACTTGTAATTTGTTTGATTTTTCAGATCTGGAAACATTTACCGATTTTTGCCCAAAAAATTTCGCAACCAATCCGTCGGATTGGCTTGCGAAACCAGTCCGACGGACTGGACTGGTTTGCGAAACCAGTCCCTTGGGACTGGTCTGAAACCAGTCCCTTCCAGTCCCAAGGGAATGTTTCGCAAGGACTGGTTTGCAAACCAGTCTACCCACTGGTTTCCAGTGGGTAGACTGTTTTCTTTATTAATTGGGATTTTTTATTATGTGATTATGTTTTTGAGATATTTTTTTTGGGTGATTTTTTGTTGTTTTAAATAAATAATTTATAAAAATTGTGATATTATTATGGTGATTATTTTGTATTTTTGAATTGTATAGATGGATAATAATCATGTATGTGCTGCTATTATGAGTGCATCAAGTGCAATACTAGCTGTTGGGATTCTTCTATTGCAACTTCTTAGGAAAAAAATCAAATAGAGCATGAGATAGTCAATAGAGATTATGACCGCGATTCTTACATAAATGGTATTTTGTGTGAAGGTGATAAAAAATGTATTAGCATTATTAGAATGTGACCTATTTCATTCTATAAGTTGTGTGACATTCTTACCACTAATAACTTATTGCACACAACTAGAGCCGTTAGTGTTAAAGAACAAGTGATAATGTTCTTACATATAATAGGTCACAACGTAAGATTTCGGGTTATTGGATCAAGGTATTATAGGTCAATTGAGACAGTTCATCGTTATTTTAACAGTGTTTTGAGAGCCATTTTAACTTTGTATAAGAAACTCATAGTATTACCGGATAGTGAATTAACTCTCCATGAAATCATTAGCAATCCTCGATTTTATCGATATTTTAAAGATTGTCTAGAACCAATAGATGGAACCCATATTCATGCTTCTGTGCCACTTAATGTGCAAGGAAGATTTCGCGGACGGAAAGGTGGAACAACACAAAATGTGTTTGCTGCCGTCACGTTTGATTTTAGATTTTGTTATGTGCTTGCTGGGTGGGAAGGTAGTGCACACGATTCTCGCGTCTTGAATGATGCACTCACACGTCCCAATAGATTTAAAATTCCAGAAGGTATAAATAATACAACTATCATTTTTTTCATTATGTTACAATATATTATATAAAAATTACATATAAGTAATCAAGTTGTGTACACTTGTAGGAAAATATTATCTTGGTGATGCTGGATATGGCATCCGGAATGGGATACTTACTCCATACCGTGGTGTTAGATATCATTTGAAGGAGTTTAGTGGTCATCATCCTGAGAATAAGAAAGAACTATTTAATCTTCGCATTCGTCCTTAAGAACAACTATTGAGAGAGTGTTTGGAATTTTGAAGAAACGATTTCGTGTATTAGATGCAGAACCATTTTGGGATTTTATGACACAAGTGGATATAGTTTTAGCTTGTTGCATAATTCATAACCATATTATGAGAATCGATCCTAATAATGATGAAATTAATCAAGCGTTAGTTGATGATGATGATGGTAACTTATTGACATTATCTCACCCAAAGTGAAGAAAGACAAGAGGCTAGATTATAATTGTATTTTTGTCCATGCTTTCACACAATATATAAACCTATTTTAAGTGATAAATACTTTGGTTTTATGCAAAATGTGCCTTAATCCTTTTGTTTATATCCTTAGGTGCATAAATTGTTGAATTGAAGACAATGCATATCTTTCGGGGCATTTTGAATGAATCTCGCGCAAATGAGAGCAAATTTGAAGCTAAGAGGATGACTAAAATACTTCCAAATGAGCCAAAGAAGGGCACTTTCAATGGGTTTGATCACGAGAGCAAAACAAAGGAAAAGTGGAGCAAAAGGCCAAAGAGTTGCAATTCCCGCTACCATGGCAACATCTCAGTAATCAGACCATATCTCTTCTTAGGATTATCCAAATAAGCTGATTCTTGAACCATTGGAAAGAAAACTTCAAGGGCTTCAAGGCTTATGAAGACATCAAAGTGTAAATCGGAAGGGAAAAGGGTCAAAATCAGCCTACAAGTCAGAACAGTGTTGCAGGAGGAAGCTCGACGCGTCGAGGGTTGGCAGAATGTCAGGTTTTGGGCACTGTAATGTCTCGACGCGTCGAGAAGTCGCAGATCTGAAATTTTTACTGCGCGGAATTGTCTGTTTTACCCCCATTCTCCACCCCACTATAAACGCATCATTTCCTCTCAACCCTAGAGGAGAGGCTGTGGTTTTGGAAGAAAAATTGAGTGAAGAGGAGTGATTCTTCACACTCCAAAGGTTGAAGGAGGGATCCCACACCTTGGAAGAAGAAGAACAAAAGCTTTGAAAGGAAGATTGGTGTATCAAGAGCTCACACCAAGAGAGGAAAAGAGATTTGAAGCACAATTTGGGAGAATTTCTTCATTTCTTCTTTACTTTTAGTTTTATTAAATCTTTCTTTGAATTGTTTGTTGTGGAAACTATGATATCCATGCTTGGCTAAGCTTTTATTTGGGATTTTTGGATTGAAGAGTGTTTATGAACCTTTATGCCTTGTTCTTAATTTCCTTGATGAAATATATATTTGGGTTTTATATCTTGTGTTGCAATTGTGTTCTATCTTGTTGATGCTTGTAATTGGTGGCCTAAATTACTTGTATCTTGCTATAATTGTGTCTTTATGGAAGTTAGGGCATATATTAGAGCACCCACATTTGCACTTGACTTTTGTACCTTGGGAGATGACATATATGTTAAGGGACTTCATTTAGATTGCTTGTTCTTGATTGATTTCTTATTATGGGTTTGAGTTATGGGAGTAATTCTTTTCCAAATAATTGTTTCACTCTAAGTTGGCAATAGGTGATTAAACACTTTGACCCCCAAAAATCCCGTTCTTACTCTCTTGAATCCAAAGATCCGTTTGCCTTGTTTTATTTATTTTGTTTGCATATTTCTTGCCAATTATCCATTGTAAACGTTAGGCATAGCTTCTCCTGAATGTGTTAATGATGTTATGTTTTATATCTTGTATCAATATTTATATTGTATAGTTTTGAGTTTAGTGGCTGATGTTTAGTCAATACTTAATTCCCTTTAGAGTAGGAGTGTTTCAAGTTAGCTCTTGTATAGGGACTCTATAACTCTGTAACTGAATCAATTGAGATTGGCTATGTTTATCTGGTATCAGAAGTTAGGTTCGAAACCCTTCCGATTTTTTTCCCTTCCTTTACGCACGTAGCCGATGTCTAACCCTGCCGATGGAGCGATCACACCCTCGATCGCCGTTCCTACGCCGCTGGCGACCACCCTCTCGGCTAGCCACCATTGTATCTCCATTAAATTAACCTCCAGGAATTACCTCTATTGGCGTACTCAGACTATGCCCTTCCTCCGCAGCCAAGGCCTCGTCGGCTATCTAGATGGATTGTTGTTGTGCCCTCCGCCGACCATCGCCGCTGGCTCATCCACCGCTGCGACACCGCCGGCGTTCGTCCCCAACCCAGCCTATCTCCCTTGGATTCAGCAAGACCAGGCTATCCTGTCGCTAATCGTGTCTTCTCTCACAACCGAGGTCATGTACCTCGCCGTCGACAAGGAGACGTCGCGGGCTGTATAGGAGTCGATATCCGCCGCGTTTGCGTCAACTTCCCGTTCGCGATGCTTGAGCCTCCTCGGCCAGTTCCAGACCTTGAGACAAGCCAACCTCACACCGGCTGAATATCTCGGCCAAGCACAGGTTCTCGTCGAAGCTCTCTCACTCGCCGGACGCCCTCTATCCCCGGACGAGCAGATCTTGTATGTCCTCTGAGGGCTGCGGCCGGAGTACTGAGTGATGGCGAGCTCTCTGACCACTCCGGGCACCCCGGTATCCCTTGCACAGCTTGCTGATCATTTGCAGGTGCAAGAGTTCATTCAGGCGGATGACTTCGCTGTGGCAGATTCGTCGCCGACGCAAGGGAGTCAATCCATTTTTATGTAGGTCGTGCCTGAGCTGGTAATGGTGGTCGACATTCCTCCTCTGGACGCGGGGGCCGGAACGACCGCGGTCGTGGTAATGGTCGTGGTCGGAATGGCGTGCCTCGTTGCCAGATTTGTAGGGCGAACGGTCACAGAGCCGTGACGTGCTACAAGCGCTATGACGATCGGCCGACTATGCATGCGCATGCGACGTTTCCGGCAAGTCTGCGGCACCAACGTCAGCTGAGGCGTGGTACCCTAATACTAGAGCCTCTACCCATGCCACGCCCGATGCACAAATGATGGATCATGCAGATCATTATACTGGGAATGATGTGCTGAAAGTTGGCAATGGTGCAGATTTAGATATTTCTAGTGTTGGTCGCACGGTTATTCCTTTTGCTTTACACAACTTCTAAATGACTAATATTCTACATGTCCCTCAATTATCTATTCCTTTATTATCTGTTCATCAGTTCACTAATCAAAATAACGTCTTCTTTGAGTTTCATAAAGATTTGTTTTTTGTGAAGGACTGCACAACCCGGGCAATTTTTCTTAAGGGGTCTACTGTCGGCGACCTATACCGTTTGTTGCTGCCCCGGAGTCATAATGCGTTTGTTTCCGCCCGTGCCTCGTCTGTTGTCTGGCTCCAGCGTCTCGGTCATCCACACAACCAAGTCCTACATCGTGTCCTGAAAGACTGTCATGTAACCGCGAATAAAATTAATTCTTTAAAAGATTGTATTTCTTGTCATCTTGGGAAATCATCCCGGTTTCCATTAGATAGAGTTCCAGGCAGTAGCAAAAATGTATTAGATTTAATTTATACGGACATTTGGGGTCCGTCGCCTGTTATTTCCAGTTCTGGACATCGTTACTTTGTACTTTTCATGGATGATTGTACTCGATTCACCTGGTTTTATCCCTTACGGATAAAATCTGACATATATAAAATTTTTAATTTATTCCGGGCAATGGTAAAACGGCGGTTTTCGCGTTCTATCAAAGGCATCCATTCCGACTTAGGAGGAGAGTATCGTCAATTACATTCTACGGGAGGGTAGAGCGGCGCAATAGTCACATTGTCGAAACAGGCCTTCCACTACTCGCTGAAAGTTCCACCCCGATAAAATTCTGGGACTACGCTTTTGAGGCTGCAACTTACCTAATATATTGTTTACCTTCTGCTGCTCTACAGTTCAAAAGCCCCTACTTCCAGTTATATGATACCCACCCTCCATATACCTTCCTCCGTGTCTTTGGATGTTGTTACTATCCATATCTCCGTCCCTATAATCGTCATAAAATTGAGTATCGGTCAGCTCCATGCATCTTCTTAGGTTACCCAGTTTCATATAGGGGATACCGTTGCCTAGACCCTAACACTGGAAAGATCTTTATCTGCCGCCATGTGCGATTCGCTGAGCATATTTTTCCTTTTGCTATACAGGGATCTATACAATCCAACACTTTATCTGCGTCACCCGACACACTGTGGGCAACAGGTCCAGTTCTCACTCCTACACAGACGTTGCCACCATGTGTCACTCCTATGCCAGATACGTCAGCCACAGTTCCCGACCCCGGTCAACCTTCACCATCAGCTACTCAGTCAGATACACAGGTGTCAACATCCTCTACTGAGATTACCACGACGACAGGTCAACTTCAAGATGGTGGTTGACGTGGTGTAATTTGGTTTAGTGGTGAGTGGGAGGTGTATGTGAAGGTGGTAAAACGAAGAGTCAAGACTCCCTGAGTTTCGTGTCTCTCAAGAATGACGAATGGGAATCGAATGGGTGTGATGGCATCTAAGAGGTTGAAGGAAAAGAGTTACGAGAATGGCTAAGAGTTGGATTCATTGGTAAAAGAGTAAGGTTGATAAAAGGTTGTGTAAAGTAAAGAAAAGTAAAGTGGAGATTGGGGCTTTAGGCTTTTCCTTGCGATTTATCTTAGGTTGGTTTTGTGAATGCAAGTGTGGAATAGACTAGGGAGTTCATGGCACACTACCAAGTGGCGTCACACTTTGGACTCCCACATCCTCATTCAGTTGGGGCATTTCATCGAATACTTTGTCTACCACTCCTCTCAGATCTTGTTCTTTCGAACTAAGAGCGGAGATGTTGGTGAGTGAGATTCGTGGGTGGCCGCTATCGCGCGCACACTCACTTCCTTTGGGTTTGCTACCTAATGTGGCCACAAAAGGCACAAAGCTTAAAGAACATCATCCACACAAGTTCAACATCCAACAAGCTAGCAATTCACAAATTAAAACAATAATATTAAACATCCACATAGATCTACCATGGGGCCACCAATCCCCTATCTAATCTACTCTAGCATGCTAAGAAACAAGAAAAGGGAAAGGGAATTCAAAGAAACAAGTATTGAATTAGAAATTGAAGAGAATGGTTACCACCCCTTGAAAGAGATGGTCTTACAACCTTGATCTTGAATCTCAATCTTTCTTCTTGCCCTTGATCTATCCTAACTATGAATAGAAGGGATTTTCCCCAAAAGGGGAGAAAACCCTCTAGATCTAACTATCCTATTCTATCAATTTTCTGATCTCTCCCCCCCTTTTAGGTTTAGGGAAAAAGGGATTTATATAGGTGACAAAGAAAAGGAACAAATTTCCCAAAATAGCCCTTGACCCGACCACGCTTGCTCACACGCGTGTGAGTGGCGTGGTGGCTCTCTGGAATAATTCCACGCCCAGCCACACGCGTGTGAGGCTGCGTGGGGCGTTACTGCATTTCGACTTGTTTGTCTTTTGCTCTATTTTAGCTTCAAATCCCTCTCCAACCTGTGAAATACTTCAAAACTCTTTCTGCAAATGTTGTTAGAAGAAATTGATCGCATTTGAGCTGAAATGCATGCAATTGTTGTAATTTGGATGTCAAAACGATGCGCTTTTAATCTAATAAAGACCCCTTATAAGTGCTATCCTTGGTGCTTATCAAAGTTTTCACACTTAAACCTTGCTTGTCCTCAAGCAAGCATACTTTTCTAAGCACTAATCATATAAGCGCCAAGTATAGTTCTTTCTTTCACGGTTAATCGATCAAGTGATGTGTAGGTGTTCGGAGTTGAGCGGGTGAAATCCCCTACACTATCTACCAAGACTACTGAACTCGTGCCAACCAAATGTAAGAAATATGCTAAGGAAGTCAAGGTCTCGAGAGATGGATATTTCATGAGAAGATTTTTGTTCACACCTTTCAAGCATGCAGGTGACAAAAGAGTTTTCACCTTGTATTTTCTAGGGGCCTCAAGCCGATCCGACTAGTGGGACCGATGCTCATCCCTCAGCCAATTCCATCCTAACGCCAAAGCCTCTTTTCATAATATAAGTGAGGGCAGGGACATGGACCGCTCATCGCCATGGCTTGGGCGATCACTCTATTTTCTCGCTTCCTAGGATAACGTCATCAGGCTACCCGACTTCACATGGAGATCCATGCTTTTTCGAAGGTCAGTGCAATGGGTGTCTGAATCCTAGCGAAGTGGCTCACCTCCTCTCTATTTTCTCATCTTTCAAGATCTCTTCGGGGTAACCGACTTCACATGGAGATCCATGCTTTTTCGAAGACAGTGCAATGGTTACCCCTTATCCAGACAAGATGGCTCACCTCACTTTTATCTCTAGGAATGGCCTTTTGCCTTTATTCACGTTTCACCATATCAACCCCTCATGCCTTTTTCTAGGGATTAGAGATTGTTTTCACTCATAGCTCACTTAGGCTCTCCTTTTGCCCCATGTCCTGCTGAGATTAATTCAGTTTCCAAGCTTCGCTATTCTTATCTTTCTAAAACTCAAATGATTCACACTCCCACTTCGAGAGATCCTTGACTGAGGTCGAAAGAAAATACAAGGTGTAAGCATGCAAGCACTCCTCAAAATTTTCAAATTGGGTCAAAATGTGCAAAGTGAAACTTCCAAAGCATATTTAAGACATTCAATCCTTGGCACAAGGTTAGGAGCCCTCCTAGATAGTATCGGCAAAAACACACCCTCTAGGTTCCTATACCTTATCACTTAATCAATCAACTGTTTCAAGAAGCATACACCCTTTCCTCACTTAAAAATAAACGTTGTCCTTGATGTTTCCATAAGGAACGGAGGAAAAAGGATATATGTTTAAGGGTTCTACCCACACCTCTTTTCCACACTTAAAAGTGCGAACTGGGCTAAACAGTTCTAACAAATAGACTACATCCAACACAACAATTTTATGCAGCTCTTCATTTGCGATTCTAGAAAATAAAGCGAACCAAAACAAGGCATTGAATTAGGATAAAAGAAATACTTACAATTTGTATCCTTAGAAAAGTTTTGCAATCTGAGTTTGCCCTTTAAACACGGTTAGATTAAAGGTAAAGAAATAAATTAGGAATTTGAAATTATACCTTTCAAAATTGGTTTTTCACGGTTGCTGGTGGAGTGGTCCTTTCTTCTTCTTATTTGTGGGTTGCCTCCCAAAAGCGCCACGTTTAACGTCTTTGGCTAGACGAAACGTGCAAGATAAAACATAAACAGAAATATAGCTAAAAATATAAACAAAAGTAAAGAGATTGTCCACAATCAATTGTTCAGAGTTAACAGATCACAAGTCATCATCATCAAGATTTGTCTTTTCTCTTCTTCAGTTTCTTCTTTCCTTCATGCTCTCCTGATTTCCTTAATCTCTCTCGAAATTTCATCCAACTTTTGCATTTGCTCCAAGTGCAATTGGTATTGGAAATTTTGGAGGGATCTCCAATCAGTGACCGGGGTGAACCAGTTTGGAATGTTGAAGGTAGAGGAGTTGGGGTCTTGCTCTTCAGGTTGTGGCGGAGGTACGGACGGTCCAGGCTCTCTCGGTGGTGGGGAGTACATTGAAGAATCCAACGGCGAGTACATTTTCGAAAGAGACGGGGAGTTGAATGACATCGGAGAAGGAATGAATCTTGGTGACGTCATGGGTGTGTTAGCGTGATCATCCGCCATCTCCTCATCTACCCTAGTTCGCACTAATAGTCTCAAGTGAAGTTTTGCGACGTCCTCGGGAGATAAAGGAACTATATGCGCACCTGGAAGTCGATGTTCGAACCAATTCATTTTCATTTGATTGCCTAGGGAGACGCATAGCTGTAATACCCCGTATTTTCCTAACATTATTATTTTATCATAAGGCGTTGACATTCATAAGTTATGATCTTCAGATGCTTCAAAGGAATTTTTATAAGGAAGTATAGTTGTTATTAAGTTGCGATAGTTCGTACCGGTCACGAACCGTAAAATTTTTGAGGACGAATTTTCAGTTCGGATTTCCATAGGAAATGGATTATTAGGCACCGTACTATTATTCTTGAATTTCCTATTTAATTAAATCAGCTCATAGCAGCGAAAAATTTATTTTGATCGTACATCGCTAAATTTCGCGGTGTACCGAACCTAGCCCAATTTTGAGTTTTAGACTGGAATAAATTTTTGGTTTCGAAAATTTTTGGATTTAGATTACTTTCTACAAAGAATTCATCTGTTTCAATCCCGGTCAGTATAAGCTAAGATATTTATTCTACTTACCACTAGAAAGTGACACATGTCACTAATTTTCACCATGTATTATTATTATATTATTTTAGAGATGATATAAATAGCTTAAGTCTTCAATTTTATCCATTTTCCCCTCAAAAATTCGAAATTTCCAAGAGGAAAACAAGAGAGAATATTTCATCTTCATTCTTGAGTTCAAGCTTCAACAACTAGGGTTTTCCACATCAAGATCATTTTTGTTCGGTAAGACTTCGATTTTATTCGGTAAAAAGCTTTATAATCCTTCCTAGAGCTTGAATCTAAGTTAAGATTTCTTGTATGTTGTGATATGTTGTTGGTGGAATCCTAGGGTTTTAAGGTGAAATTGGGGAAATCAACTCCAAAAGTCTTCTACAAGGATTAGTAACCCGGTGGAGGTAAGGAATTCCCTTAAGTTGGAATTAGTCACTTGAATTTGGATAATTGATTTTGGTTGAAATATGGTGTTTTTGGAGCTTTGGGAATATTTTTGTATACATGTTCATAGCTTGGATATGCTTGTACCTATTATATTTATACCCATATAGGCTTATACTTGTGAAAATATTGACAAGAATTTAAGATACTCTCTGGCAGTGACTTCCGAGAATTTCTGGGAAAAATCGGTAAGGTATTTTGATCCAATTTTTTTTAGAGATGTAGTTCTATAAGTGTAGAACCTACATATAAAATTTCATAATTTTTGGAGTAGTACAAGTATGGTTTTCGGAATTTTTCCCAAAACTGGTCCAGAGAGGAAAGGTGCTGGACAGCACACTGCCAAGGGCAAAAATGGAATTTTCTGTGTTTATTCGCGAACCAAAATGACCAAAACTTTTTATGGACATCAAGTACTATAAGTTGGGGTTCTACCATAAAAATTTCAAGTGAAAAAGAGTTCGGGAACTATTGTTACCGGCTCAATCTTTCGGACTGCGCCAAGCTGAATTACTGTCCAGAATAGGCGGAACGTGTTGGACGCGGCCCTGGACGCGCGTCCACTGTGCGTCCAGTGGAGTCCAGTAGGTTCGGGAGTAAGATCAAATCGTATAAGCTTTGATTATTATTATTGATGTTTAGATGATGGGGTTGTAATGAACCTAAGAGGTTATGAGAATGATTATAGATTCAGGATGAATGAGTATCATGGGTTGTTTAATGAATTTTGTTAATTAATGATGGCGGATTAAGGTAATGATTAAGAGTACTTAAGGATTAATTATGGTGATTATTGAGTAATGAGAGGATGCTAAGAATACGATATAGATTGATGATTTGGTTCACATTGAAGCCTAGTGATGAGGATAATGTTGGACTAATGAATAAAGGTTTATGTTAATTATAGATGGGTGAGTTGTTGAAGGTGAGAAATTGTGGTCTAATTATGAGTTATGGTTTAGTGATTTAAGGTTTGAAATCAATTATGAATTATGGTTAAGGGTGGTGATTATTAATAATGCTGATTAGGAACTATTAGTCTTATTAATAAATAAGGAAAGCTATGAAGGTTATGAGCTTATAAGGATTATGATTAAGATTGAATTAGTGATGGAATTAAATGAGGATGATGGAATGATGGATGACGTTATTGAGGATGGTGATGCCATTATGTTGTTGAGCTAAGATGTTGAATTATAATTATGGTGGTGATATGTATAATGCTATAATTATGGTACATGAGTTATGAATTGGTGATTATGAATTAATGGTTTAGATTAATGGATAGTTATGGATTATGGTTAATAGCGGTGTTAATGCTTTCGATGACTTGATAATGATGTTATAATGTTGTTGACTTGTTGTCGATGATGGATTACAAGGTTAGTAGTTACTAACGACAATAATTAATGCTTAAGAATGATTAAGGTTAATTGTTGGATTATGGGTGACTAAGTGTTGTTTATAGATGTGTGATTTCCTTAAGTTATAATGGTGTTGATGATAGTGAAAGTTGTTGATGACGATAGTGAAAAGGACAACTATCGATTATTAATTAATGGTGGAACCATGATTATGGATCACCGATGATGATTGGATTGTAAGAGGAACTGAGATTCATGATAAGGAATAATAAGTATTGGGAATGGATATATGTAGTGTTAGTAGAAATATATAAGTATCCGATGAGTGACCAGCTTGTGTTCAGTATTTTCTCAACTTTGTTTTCTTCCAAATTTTGCTCGTACTTGAACTACATTTGAAAAGCCTTTGGGCAAGTGAAAATGTTTATGAAAACTTACGGTGAAGAACCAAAGGAAGTGGAAGAGTGAGCGTCTAGAGGAAGTTAGTAACATTTTCAAGAAGATAAGGTAATCTTTATGTCTACCAAAACCTTTTTCCACCATGATATTCATGAATTTCTTGATAAAGTATGGATATAAAGATTTTAGTAGATGAAAGATTGGTGTGATTGTGGTATATCATGAATATATGTGGATATGTGGATGATTATATGAGGTAACTAGTATACGATTATGTTGTGATGAATATATGTAGTAGACATGAATATGTGTTTACAACCTTATATATATATATATATATACAAAGGTAGACCTATAATGTTCAAAGTGCATAAAGCGAGAAAGTAAAGAATGAGACAAAATGAAATCACGGTGTGAAGTTGGAGGATATTCCTTTTTAACATTCATAATGGAATTACAAACATTGGGCCCCAAAATGATTGGTGTTAACCACTTGAGTAACCTTGTAGAAACAGATCCAGGGTTACTAGAGCTAGTGACTAACCTGCGGGCTTGGAATCCCGACAAGGGGTGTGCACACTAAAGGTCCTAGATCTGCTTCCCCTAGTTGGAATAACTAGGTTGTGGTGAGATGATGGAAATGAGAAGGAAATTGTGGTGTGAATTGGAATATCTTTAACTTCTTTATGGTAAAAGCTGGTTATATCTATTTAAATGCTTATATGATTATGATGATAATTATGAGTATGAGGATGAGTATGAGTATGAGTATGATATGGTGCATACATGTGGAAGTTGTGATTATTGGCACATATTTTATTTGAAACAATAATGAGGAAATGAATATCTCTTATATGAGAAAAGCTTTACATGATTTAACTTATATACGCTACTATACTATCTATGAATCGTTTGGTTGCAGGTGGATTTTCAAATCATGGGAAAAACTTTATAAAGTTTTCAAATTATTATGTTTTCAAACCGTTGTCTAATTTTAAGTGACAATGGATTTCCTTACTTAGCCGTCGTGCTAACTACACTTCATTGTGTCCTTTATTAGATGCAGTCTAGCGTGGGCCCCTGTGGCCGATGAGCTCTAAATAGGATGGGAGTCGAGGTTGAAGATTACTCTATCCTAGAATAGATACCCTGGAAGATTTATTATTTTGAGGAATACCCAGTTGGATGTTGATGTGGTTGTTTGATGTTGTAGGTTTAGCCTTAACGTTTGGGTATAGGAGAGATACCTAAGCGTGGCGGTAACACCCAGTTTTCTGCTGGTTAGACGCTTCCACAATGTATTATATTTTAAGGATTTTGTAATAAATCCAAGATGTGAAAATTGGGGTGTTACAATAGCCTTGTCACCAAGGGGCCTCTGAAGATTGCCCTGGCTGACTCTTGCTGTTGTGCAACAAGCAAGTTTCTACAAATCGCGCTAATGTTCACATAGTTCCCAGTGTCCATACTCCAAAGCATGAACAGCTCCGCCTTTGAGACTCTGTCATATGTCTCAGGCTTTCCTTCCCATGAATGAGCGATTACCTTCCATAAAACCTTTAAATCCTCCCTTACAATCTGAGAGACTCTCACTCTTGACCCCTCCCATTCGACTCCTTGTCTTGCAATCTTCGACCAATATGTTCTCGGTATATCTCTGTCTCCAAAGTCATGCCTCAATCTCCTGTACCAGTGCTTCGACTGGTCTTCCTCATTGTAGAATCCAAGGAGAACTCCCAAATGGTTGGCCGATATATTATAGTCCTGGTTGAAGAGTCTAAACTGAATGGTGGGGCTGTAGAGATCTCCAGCTATTCCATCAACTTTCAAGCTTGCGATAAACTCATGTACTAGAGGGATAAAAGTATCCTGTCTCCAGCTTAGCAGGTTGTTCCAATATGGCTCTGCAATCAACCTCTCCAGTCCATATTTGCACTCATAATCCTCCAATACTCTCAAATCCACATACCTCCATTGCACAATAGGGTAGTTTAACAATTGCCTGTACCGACCTAGCATGGTAGCAGTCATCAGCAGAATTTGAGTTCCGGTGGGTACTTCTATGTAACGAGTGTTAGCGTCACTGGCATTGTTTTCATCTGCAGGAGCTTTCCCTCTTTGGAGCCTTTGAGCAATTTGTTGTGCAACGTCATATGGCGAAGACATCTTTCCTATATCATAGATAACCAAAGCAACACAAGGAAAAACACTTGTCAATCTTAAATATTGATTATGAACAATATTGCACACATCCAAAGAAAAATCATAAGAATTCAATGCATGCAACCATCATTTTGATATCCATCAACAATTCTATCCTATACATGCAAGGACTAGCTCATACCATTCCATACTCATATCATAGTCAAAAGGTCAACATATGGTAAACTTCATCTTCTACCTCTAGACTAGCTCAAGGTTGAAAAATGGAAGTAACATGAAAGTTAAAATTGGACCATCTAACTAGTAGAATATAGCAATGTAGTGCCTATAGAGTAGGAAAGTTGCAAACTTTACCCACCATGCTCACTATATCAACAAGGATCTCATCATGACAAGAAAATACCCAAATCAAGCAATTTCAAGATCTAGTCACAAAGAGATGTTAAAACATGAAATTTCTAGTCTATAGAAGCAATGTAGGCTCAATACAAGTCTATCAAGTCATCTCATAACAATATATCTCAAGAAAAATGTCATACAAGAAAAACCTATGGAGATGTTCCTCAAAAATAGAACAAGTTCTTCATTAAACAAGTAAATAGCAAAGAAGAGTATGTTCATACCTTAGAAATGACTTAGAATCTTTGAGAAAAGTTGAGAGACTTGGAAGGAAATGCTTAGAAAGTGTATATTTTCAGCTTGGGAGAGTTCTTGCTCGTGGTGGGGAAGAAATGAAGCAAGGAAAGGGTTTTAAACCACTTCGCGCGAAAATCCGCGAAAAGTCTGGTGCCCGTCCACGCACGCTACCACGCGTGGTGGTAGGCGTGGGAGCTCTCTGGTTTATTCCCACGCCTGCTCACACGCGTGTGAGCGGCGTGGTGGCTCTCTGGAAGTTTTCCACGCCTAGCCACACGCGTGGTGGTGGCGTGGAGGCATGCTGTGCGAAAGCTTACCTCGGTTTCCCTTCCTTCCTTTGCTAGCAATGATGTTCGTCGATTGATTGCGGGTAATTTATAACTCTCGGGTGTTGAATCTGTACATGTTAGCTCAATCGAGGTTATAGAAACATTATTGAAATAAAACTAAGTAAAACATACTATAGAAAATATGAAAAACGTTTTAAAAAAGTAAGATAACATTGGGATTGCCTCCTAAGTGCGCCATGGTTTTACGTCTCCTGGCCAGACGTAATGTGGCCTATCCTTCAAGGCACACAGACTTTTGGACTCGACCAAGCGTCCCGTGAACCTTAGCTTCAAGGAATGTCCCTAGGTGGGAAACATCCTTGAATACCCACAAAGATAAAGGAATAGCAACATGCAAGGTTGGATGAATTTTAGCATTGAACACCCTCCTTAACTCTTCTAGGATGGTGTCTACTTCCTTTTCTTCTTCCTCTCTCCCCCCACTAAAGATTTTCTCGTTTGTTTCAAACCATATCTCCTCACTCCCTTCCTCAATCTCGAGTGTGGTCAACTCTCTCCACTCAATTCTTTTCATAAGATCAAACGTGAAAGACCTATCATGTCCCACCATCTCTTCCTCACACTCCTTTTCTTCATCACTCCACTCTATTGGGTTAGAAAAATCACTCACACTCTCACACGAATAGAATGAAGCATCATCCCTTTCACTCACCAACTCACTCTCACCCAAGACAAAGGATTCATCTTCTAAAAAGTTAAAGCAATCATACTCATATTTAAACAAAAGAGAATCCTTACAATCATCAATCAATATATCAATGTTTTTTATGGAATCATCCTCCCGAAATTTAAAGCAATCATAATCACATATGATAAAAGTATCAAGGCGAAGGGAGTCATCCACAAGGGTGTCTTTAAGAAGAGCACAAGGATTTTCAAAAATATTAGCACAAGAAAGGTTAGGAATTTTACCACATGTCGGCTCTTCATCTTCCCACACTAGTTCAATGTCATCATCCTCTCTTTCCATCTCTACCTCCTTTTGATTTTCCAATTCGAAAATTGGAACTTCTTCAAGCACCGGGGCATAACAATCCATTTTCTCTTCAACATTCTCCTCTTCCCTAGCATCTGGCGCGTTTCCTTCTTCTTGTATAATCCTTGGATGGGATTCCAAAGTGGGGATGTCATCTATGATGGTGGAGTTAGCTCGGGACTCATTCATTTTCATGAGCTCCTCCATCATAGCTAGCATCTTCGTTTCAACTTCTTCTAATGAAAGTCCTTCTTTCCGGAGGGTAGCGAGATAGTCCTTTAGTTCGCTCTTGATTTCGGTTTTTAGTTTAGCCGTATCCTCCTTGGCCATCCTAGTGAATTCGTCAATTTTTGCTTTTAGAATTTCAATTTCATCGGTGGCCGGTGGGATATAATCACAAGGATCTATATGGGTATTATATGGGAAAAAGGGTAGTGCTTCAAAGGAATGGGTAGTGTTGTTTTCTTGGTGAATTTGTGATGGATGTGGGTAGTAGGTGTTTACGTGGGAAGTAGGGAATGAATTTGACTCGTGAGTATAGCTTGGGTCGAGTTGTTTCATCATTTGCACAAGCTTACTCTCTATGTTTTGGGATATTTCTTCAGAGCTTAATGAGTCAATTTCTTGAAAATATGGTGATTGTGAAGGGTAATTTTCTTGGAAAGGTAGAGGTGGTGTTTCAAATGGGTATGGGTGATGGTTGGGTGTATGAAATGGATAGTGATATGGTGGTGGTAAGTGGTGGTGTGGAAATGGATAAGAGTATGGGGGTGGGTAATGGTATGTTGGTGGAGGGTAAGTATAGGTGGAATGGGAGTAATAAGAATATGGTTGGGGTTGAGGATTCCTATAGGATTGTCCTCCATGATGTGGGTAACCATGGGGACTCATTTTAGTACTTATTGGCAAGCTTCAAGAGGTTTGCTTAAGGAGAATTTCCTGCACAATAGCTTAGCCAACAACAAATAATTTTGCAACTAAAAGTCGTTGCAAGTGAGCACAAGATATTCAATATAATAGAAGCTCACTTCTTCAAGCAAAATAACAAAAATAAGAAAACGAAATAAACAAAAAGAAAGCAATTCAAGAACTCTTAAAATTCTACTTCTAAGATGTCAACACTATTGACAAGGACGTAATTTAGGGTGAGGGTGGATGTGAAGTGGTAAAACGAAGAGTCAAGACTCCCCGAGTGTCGTGTCTCTCAAGGATGGCGAATGAGAATCGAATTAGTGTGTTAGCATCTAAGAGGTTGAAGGAAAAGAGTTACGGGATTTGCTAAGATTGGAGGTCATAAGTAGGAAGGTTTGAAAGGTTGTGTTGGGTGTGATAAAAGGAAAAGTAAAGACGGAGATCGGGGCCTTAGGCTTCTCTATGTGGACTATCTTTGTATGGTCTCGTGAGCTAGAGATGTGGAATAGACTAGGGAGTTCATGGCACATCACCAAGTGGCGTCACACTTTGGACTCCCACATCCTCATTCGGTTGGGGCATTTCATCGAACACTTTGTCTACCACTCATCTCGGATCTTGTCCTTTCGGACTAAGAGCGGAGATGTGGGTGAGTGAGACTCGTGAGTGGCCGCTATCGCGCACACACTCACTTCCTTTGGGTTTGCTACCTAAGGTGCACACTTAGGTTCAAAGCAATAATAAACATCATCCACACAAGATCATCATCCAACAATCACAAAGCTCACATTTAATCTAGCAATAATATTAAACATCCACATAGATCTACCATGGGGCCACCAATCCCCTTTCTACTCTACTCTAACATGCTAAACATTAAATAGAAGCAAGATCAAGAAAGGAATTAACAAAGAAACAAGTATTAAATTAGAGAATGGAGAGAATGGTTACCACCCTTAGAAAGGGGATCTTTACAATCTTGTTCTTGAAATCCCAATCTTCTATCTTGATCTTCAATCTAATCTAAGCTAAAAGGAAAGGAATTTTCCCCCAAGGGGAGAAAACCCTAAAAGAAATTTAGATCTAAAACTATCCTAAGGCTGCTTCCCTTTTGATTTCCGCCAAAGCTTCTTTATATAGTGCAGATCTGGGTCGCGTACGAGGGTGCGTACGCTCGTACGCGACATTCTTTGGTCATTTTCCTCCCACACGCGTGGTGGTGGTCGTGGGGAGCTTCTGGAATATTTCCACGCCCTTCCACACGCGTGTGAGGCTGCGTGGGAGGCTCCTGCTTCACGGTTTCTTCATTTTCTACTCAGTTTTGGCCTTAAGTCCTCCCTTTGGCTGTAGAATACCTTAAAAACATCTTCCATACTCTTCTTAGAAGTTTTGGTCACATCTGAGTCTAAATGCATGATATTCTTATGATATGGGTAATAAACTATACAATTCTAGCCCTTAAATGACCCTTAAAATAGGTTATCCTTGGTGCTTATCAACTATTCGAAACGGTTTGCCATCCCCGGCAACGGCGCCATTTTTGACGTGGTGTAATTTGGTTTAGTGGTGAGTGGGAGGTGTATGTGAAAGTGGTAAAACGAAGAGTCAAGACTCCCCGAGTGTCGTGTCTCTCAAGGATGACGAATGGGAATCAAATGGGTGTGATGGCATCTAAGAGGTTGAAGGAAAAGAGTTACGGGAATGGCTAGGAGTTGGATTCATTGGTAAAAAGAGTAAGGTTGATAAAAGGTTGTGTAAAGTAAAGAAAAGTAAAGTGGAGATTGGGACTTTAGGCTTTTCCATGCGATTTATCTTTGGTTGCACTACTACAGAAAACACATTTAACGTCGCATAAACAACGTCGGTTTTTAAACAAACCGACATCAAAGGGATACGACGTCGGTTTTAGTATAAAACCGACTTCATTGAGTTACCGAAACCAAA
>CP025659.1:4960526-4994076 GCA_003576665.1 Ipomoea trifida | reverse complement strand
TCATAAAATAATTTTAATATTTAAAAAAAAAAAAAACGACGTCGGTTATTTTATATTAACCGACGTCGTTTATTTTTTTTTAATTTTTTTTTAAATTAAACGACGTCGGTTTTATTAAAATAACCGACGTCGTTTCGTTTTTTTAATTTTTTTAAAAATGAAACGACGTCGGTTTTTGGAAAAAAACCGACGTCGCTTCATTTTTTTAAATTTTTTTTTAATGAAACGACGTCGGTTTTTGGAAAAAAACCGACGTCGTTTCATATTTATTAATTTTTTTTTAATTAAACGACGTCGGTTTTAAGAAAAAACCGACGTCGTATATTATTTTTTAATTTTTTTTTAATTAAACGACGTCGGTTTTTATTAAAAACCGACGTCGTTTCGTATTTTAAAAAATAAAAAAATACATACGGCGTCGGTTTTGACAACCGACGCCGTATCATTTATATACAACGTCGGCCAGATCAACATCGATTTTTAACCGACGTTAAAAGTGCTAAAAAACCGACGTTAAAGGTGTTTCCTGTAGTAGTGTTGGTTTTGTGAATGCAAGTGTGGAATAGACTAGGGAGTTCATGGCACACTACCAAGTGACGTCACACTTTGGACTCCCACATCCTCATTCGGTTGGGGCATTTCATCGAATATTTTGTCTACCACTCCTCTCAGATCTTGTTCTTTCGAACTAAGAGCGGAGATGTGGGTGAGTGAGACTCGTGGGTGGCCGCTATCGCGCGCACACTCACTTCCTTTGGGTTTGCTACCTAATGTGGCCACAAAAGGCACAAAGCTTAAAGAACATCATCCACACAAGTTCAACATCCAACAAGCTAGCAATTCACAAATTAAAGCAATAATATTAAACATCCACATAGATCTACCATGGGGCCACCAATCCCCTATCTAATCTACTCTAGCATGCTAAGAAACAAGAAAAGGGAAAGGGAATTCAAAGAAACAAGTATTGAATTAGAAATTGAAGAGAATGGTTACCACCCCTTTAAAGAGATGGTCTTACAACCTTGATCTTGAATCCCAATCTTCCTTCTTGCCCTTGATCTATCCTAACTATGAATAGAAGGGATTTTCCCCAAAAGGGGAGAAAACCCTCTAGATCTAACTATCCTATTCTATCAATTTTCTGATCTCTCCCCCCTCCCCCCCCTTTAGGTTTAGGGAAAAAGGGATTTATATAGGTGACAAAGAAAAAGAACAAATTTCCCAAAATAGCCCTTGGCCCGACCACGCTTGCTCACACGCGTGTGAGTGGCGTGGTGGCTCACTTGCTAGAATAATTCCACGCCCAGCCACATGCGTGTGAGGCTGCGTGGGGCGTTACTGCATTTCGGCTTGTTTGTCTTTTGCTCTATTTTAGCTTGAAATCCCTCTCCAACCTGTGAAATACTTCAAAACTCTTTCTGGAAATGTTGTTAGAAGAAATTGATCGCATTTGAGCTGAAATGCATGCAATTGTTGTAATTTAGATGTCAAAATGATGCGCTTTTAATCTAATAAGGACCCCTTATAAGTGCTATCCTTGGTGCTTATCAGTGGTCATGCAATGCGAACGAGACGCAAGACTCGGGGTACAGGCGAGCAGTTTTATGCTTTACATACCACTACTGATCCTACCTGCTACTCTCAGGCCATTGGACATCCACACTGTAGAGATGCGATGGATCAGGAGTTTAATGCGTTGTTGCATAACAATACGTGGAAGTTAGTGCCAGCAACTCCTCACATGAATATTATAGGGTGCAAGTGGGTCTTCCGTACTAAGTACAAAGCTGATGGAACTATTGATCGTTACAAAGCGCGTCTCGTCGCTAAAGGTTTTAATCAAGTCGCTGGTGAAGATTTCTTCGACACATTTAGTCCAGTAGTCAAACCTACTACTGTTCGGCTCCTGTTATCACTTGCTGTCTCACAATCCTGGACCCTCCGGCAGCTGGATGACCATAATGCCTTTCTTAATGGCCATCTACCAGAGACAATATAAATGAAACAACCGCCAGGATATGAAGATTCCATACATCCAGGACATGTCTGTCACCTTCAGCGTTCGCTATATGGGCTCAAACAAGCCCCTCGTGCATGGTTTAAACGATTAAATGATTTCTTGGTCAAAATAGGCTTCTCCTCCTGCAAGACCGATGTTTCCTTGTTTCACTATACAGCTGGGGACTCAAGGGTTTTTCTACTGGTCTACGTCGATGATATACTTATGATGGGGAACGACGCTGGCTTAATTAAGTCGTTGCTCCGCCAGATGTCTACTACTTTCAAGATCCGAGACCTGGGCACGCCTAGTTTTTTCTTAGGCATTGAGATGTTGGCTTATAAGGGTGGTTTCTTACTCTCTCAGAAGCGCTACATGCTCGATATTCTAGCTCGGGCCGGCATGTCGGAGTGCAAAGCCCTAGCTACGCCAGCCACAGTATCTCCATCAGGTCTGTCGACTCCAGAACTCTTTGACAATCCTACGCAGTACCGTCGCATTGTTGGTGCTCTGTAGTATCTTACCATCACGAGGCCCGATCTCGCCTACTCAGTCAATCGCCTATGTTAGTTTATGCATGCGCCGACTGCTGAACACTGGGGTCTACTTAAGCGGGTTTGTCGCTATGTTAAAGGTACACTGGACTTGGGTCTACATCTTACTCTGTCCTCACGCACTACCATCTATGCGTATTATGATTCTGATTAGGCCGGATGTCCGGTTAACAGAAAATCCACTAGTGGCTATGCAGTTTTTATTGGTGGTAATCTCGTGTCGTGGGTCTCACGGAAGCAACGCATAGTGGCTCGTTCGTCTACCAAGGCTAAATATAAAGGCTTAGCAAATGTTGCTGCTGAGGTTACGTGGTTGGTGTCGTTGCTTAATGAACTCCGTCTTCACTCAGGACAGCCAGCAACGCTTTGGTGTGATAATCTCGGTGCTACTTACCTGGCTGCCAATCCTGTCTTTCATGCCAGGACCAAGCATGTAGAGATTGACTATCACTTCGTCCGAGACAAGGTTGCCTCAAGAGATTTGGTTGTTAATTTTGTGTCCACTCGAGATCAGCTGGCGGATATCTTCACTAAACTGCTGCCGGCGCGCCGTTTTCAAACTCTCCGCTCCAAGCTCAATGTTGTTGCCTACCAACCTTGTGCTTGAGGGGGCGTGTTACTAATGTTATGTTTTATATCTTGTATCAATATTTATATTGTATAGTTTTGAGTTTAGTGGCTGATGTTTAGTCAATACTTAATTCCCTTTAGAGTAGGAGTGTTTCAAGTTAGCTCTTGTATGGGGACTCTGTAACTCTGTAACTGAATCAATTGAGATTGGCTACGTTTATCGAATGAATTAGTAGCTTGTGCTTGATACCACACTTCCCTGTGGATCGATAACCCCGGAATACTCCGGGTATTTGTTTGTTATAAAATATGCTATAATTACTAGACAGTGGAATGCAAAGAGGGATGAAATTGCAGAACAAATGTGGAATGACTTTAGTATCTAGTTTGTTGTTAAACATTTCTTATTGCTACTTTGTTGGATGTTATTAGTTGTTAAACTTGGATTAGTTTATGGTTGGTACTTGTTTTATTGTTAAACATTTCTTAGTGTTGCTTTGTTGAATGTTATTAATTGTTAAACTTGGATTACTTTATAGTTGATATTTGTTTTATTGTTAAATATGATATATACTTTAATTTCAAAATTGTTTGTATTTATTTTAGCATCATGAATAAATGCAAGGGAATTGGCACTTCTAAGCAATTTAGGTGGACAAAGCCAATGGAGGATGTATTTCTACAAATATTAGCTGAAGAGGCTAACAATCCCAACAATCCAACTAACAATTTCAGATCTTCCTCATTCAACCGTGTTACTTCTACTATTTCTGAACAATTCAATGTTGCATGTGAATCCAAACATGTAAAGAATCATTTGAAAACAGTGAAGAACACGTGGATGACGATTTGCCAAGTGAAAAAATTGATCTGAGTGGAGTTGGTTGGGATGATTCGTTGAAAATGATTACGTGCGATTCATCAACTTATATGGAGCTTATCTCGGTAATATTTTTTTAACATAATTCTAATATTAAAATTTTTTAATATTGCATACTTTTTAATGTACTTTTGCTTTTTATTGATAGGCAACTCCCAAGTATGAAACTATATTGAATAGAAAAATTGAATATTATGATGAAATGTCTATTGTTGTTGGGAGAGATTGTGCTGTAGGAAGGTTTGCAAAATTTTTTGCAGATATTGAGTTAGAAGGTACCAATGAAGTGGATGACATAACTCCTGAAAACTTGCATGACCAAAAATGAAGAAACTAGTGGGAAAACATCTATATCAACTGCTACTTCGTCTCGAAAATCAGGGCGTAAGAGAAAGTCACTTGACTTGAAAGTGGATGAAATGGCAGAGCAACTTGGTAACATTGCATCAGCCATTAAGTCATTGAGCACCGGTGGCGTTGATGAAAGTGAATTGTATCAACAAGTGATGACAATAGGCGCTGACTTTCACGAGGATGACTTGTGCAAAGCATTTGAATTTCTAATGACAAACGAAGTTCAAGCTAGAATTTTCAAGGTGAAGAGTTCAAGTTTGAAGAGAAAGTGGATTGAGAGCTTTATTTCATCTTTGAGTTAGATATTGGTTATGTTGGATTTTATGACTTTCTCTTGGATTGTAAGACTTTAATGTTGGATTGCTAGTTTGTTATTTACATATCTTATTTTGGATTGTAAAATTTGAATGGGATGATCAACTAGTTATTTAGGGACTGTTATTTTGATATCTTATTTTGGATTGCAAGACGTTGGATGCAATGATCAACTCTATTTTGGTTTGTTATTTTCAATTGTAATACTTTGGTTAGTTATTTTGATATTTTATTAGTTATTTGTAATTATATTGAAAATTGTTATTATAAATGTTGGTATATTTAAACAAATATACTAAAATACGTAAATATAGAATTATGTTCATTTTTCCTGCTCATTTTCTGGAAAATGAACCAAACACACAAAGACAATTTTCTGCTCTGCAGCCAAACACAAGAAAGGAAAATGATTTCTGGAAAATGACTCATTTTCTAGAAATCATTTTCCTGCTTTCCAAACACACCCTTAGTCTCACTGTTTGTTTTCTTCTCATGGTTGTCAACTTACTTTCCAGAAATCATTTTCCATAAATTTTTGTAACATTACTGTTTTCCAGAAATCATTTTGCAGAAATCATTTTTGTTTTCTTCTCATGGTTGTCAACTTACTTTGCAGAAATCATTTTCCTGTTTTCCAGAAATCATTTTCCAGAAATTTTTGTAACATTACTTTGCACATTTCTTAGCACATTTCTCTATCAAAGTTACCCTTTTGAATGGTCTACATTTCTATGCGCATTCCACATTAACATTGTCTGCCTATGCTAATGTTGATTCGGCTATAAACATTACTGATTGTCGTTCAACAACTAGTTATATGTATTTCTTATTTTGGGTGATTCACTCATTTCATGATATGTAGCGTGGTCAAGAAAGAAAAAGTACTTAAAAAACACGGGCACCATCCAACGCTTTTTGCATGCACGTGTAGTCCCAGACAGTGTTGGCACCTATTATACCATGCACCCATGCTTTTTTTTTTATTTAATTCGGAAGAGAATTAACTGATAATCAATAATGAAGGAATGAAGCAAATTCAATGAGAATATTTAATGGAAATAACAACCTTTCCCATTCTCACTCTTCTCAAATAAACACTACTACAGAAAACACTTTTAACTTTTGTTTTTTTACATACAACGCCGGTTATTTTTCGACGTTGTTCTCGCCGACGTAGTATATAAATGATACGACGTTGGCTTTATAAAACTGACGTCGTATGTAATCTTTTAAAAAAAAATTAGGATACAACGTCGATTTTTTAGAAAGAACCAGCATCGTATCCCTTTTAATTTTTTTTTAATAAAGAGATACGACGTCAGTTTTTTAAAAAAACCGTATCTTTTAAAAAATAAAAAATAAAGATATAACATCTTTTTTTTTAAACCGACATTGTATCTCTTAAAAAAAAAAAAGAAAAATAAATTTGCAGTATGAACAATTGAATCCAAATGAAAGTAAAAATACAGATTGAACATTATTTGAACAACATCGCCATTGTCGCAAAGATCACATGCCTTTGACAACCAACAATAAGGATCTAAACCAACAATAAGGCATTTGACAACCCAGCACCCATGTCGAACCGTCAGCAACGCTCGAAGCCACCGTCTATGATCAAAGCCGGCAGCAACGACGGTGGTTGCTATTAGAGGAAAAATGTAAAAGTTAGTTTTGATCTGGTAGTCAGTTAGAAGAAGTTAGAGGAAGTTAGTCTGTTACTTCCCGCCTATTAGCTTCTGTTATATACCATGTAAAGCAGCAGAGTGAAGTATGAAGAAAACAGTTCAATAACATCAATTCTTTTCACTTGTTCAGTTTTACTTTCGTGTTATGGTATCAGAGCCTTGAGGATCATGGCTTGGACAGCAAATACAAGCACAGTCAGACCTCAAGCATTGCATCCAGAAACCACAGCAACTGCACTGGCGGCCTTTGCGGCGGCTCCGGCGACCAATGTAAACACAGTTTTTGATCCCAACGACTCGGCGAGTCCCTTTTTCTTGCATCCGAACGAGAATCCTTCTCTTGTTCTCGTCTCTGAAGTTCTAAATGGACGAAATTATCACCCCTGGGCTAGAGCAATGGAGATGGCCTTCCTCTCAAAGAACAAGCTAGGGTTCGTAGATGGAACCGTGGCGATGCCGGACGTCAATGACATCAAATTCCCTAACTGGAAAAGGTGCAATAACATGGTCTCAGCCTGGATAACGCGATCTCTCTTACCTGAGATTGCTCAAACGGTTCTCTGGGCAGGAACTGCAGAGAGAATTTGGAAAACTCTGAAGTCGCGATTCAGCGAGGCTGACATATTTCGCGTCTCGGACTTGCACGCTGAAATCCATCAGGTTCGACAGGGAGATCTTAGTACAGGAGCATATTTTGCGAAATTGAAACTCCTGTGGGACGAATTACTGGTTATAAGGCCTCTGCCTACATGCAATTGTATACGAAGATGCGATTGCGGATTATTGGACAAATTACAAACGCAGCTTGATAGTGATAACCTCTCTGTCTTCCTGAGAGGGCTCAACGATAGCTATGCCTCTGTGCAGTCACAGATCATGATGATGAAGCCTTTGCCTTCAGTTGATGAAGCCTTCTTGATGGTTCAACAGCAAGAAAGAAGGTTCAATAATGGAGCCCTAGGCTATGTATCTCAGCCCGCAGACAATCTGAACACGGGTAGTGTATTCTTGAGTCAAGCCACAGGCAGTAACTCAGGAGCCAAGAAATTCTACTCCAATGGGAACAAGAAGCCCATTTGTACCTATTGTGGATTCACTGGGCACACAGCTGAGAAATGCTATAAGAAGCATGGGTACCCTCCCGGATGGAAACCAAGAAACAGAAATGCAGGAGCAGTTAACCAGATCCAAATAAGTGGCCAAACTCCCTTGGAAGATACTGTCTCACTATCTCAAAGTGAGTACATGATGCTTAAGCAATTATTGCAGAAGGAAGTTGCCACTCAGAATTCACCTCTGGACATGGGAATCACACCACAAGCCAACTTGATAGCTGCAAATTTCATTCCCAATGCTCAGTTTGAAGGTATTTACTCTTCATCTCCTAATGATAAGAAAGTGTCTTGGATCTTGGATAGTGGGGCTACTCATCACATTGTGTGTAGTCATAATATGTTGACAGAAGTTAAAAAGGTACAGGGCATGCATGTTGAACTTCCTAATGGCAGTAGGATTGCCATCACACACATAGGAACAATTGTTGTGTCAGAAAGTCTTGCTTTGCAGAATGTGTTTTGTGTGCTTGAATTCCATTATAATCTGGTGTCTGTCAGTGAACTGATAAGAAATTCCAAGTGTAAATTGACTCTGTACTCTGACACATGCATCATACAGGATCAAGCCCTTGGGAGGATGATTGGAATGGCTAAACTGAAAAAGGGTCTGTACCACCTGATGCAGCCTGAGTTTTTTGTTTCATTTGACAAATTGCAGAATATAGAAGTGAATAGTTGTAATACTGGTAGTTTGTGGCATGTAAGATTAGGGCATACTTCTTATTCCAAACTGAGAATGCTACAAATGTTGAATTCTGATTTGAAATCTAATAAAGAATCAGCTTGTGATATATGCCATTTGGCTAAACAAAAAAGATTGCCATTCCCAGTTAGCACTACTATATCTGTTGATTGTTTTGAACTTATCCATGCTGATATTTGGGGACCATATGGTGTGCATACCTTATATGGCCACCAATATTTCTTAACTCTTGTAGATGATTGCAGTAGGCTAACTTGGGTATTTTTGATGAGAGGAAAACATGAAACTAGGAGTCTGGTTCAAGGGTTTTGTGCTCTAATCACCACTCAGTTTGGAAAGAATGTCAAATGCATCAGAACAGACAACGGACAGGAGTTTAAGATGGATAAGTTCTACCAGGAAAAGGGAATTATACACCAGACTTCATGTGTTTATACTCCTCAGCAAAATAGTGTGGTGGAAAGGAAACATGGGCACATCCTAGTTGTTGCAAGAGCATTGAGGTTCCAAGCAGGTCTAGCAGAATGTTTTTGGGGAGATTGTATTTTACAGGCAGTTTATATCATTAACAGACTGCCCTCAGATGCCTTGGGAGGTAAAATACCACATCAAGTCCTGTTTGGAAAACCTCCACAATTTAGTCACTTGAAATCTTTTGGTTGCTTGGCCTATGCTGCTAATCTCAATGGGCACAAGTCTAAGTTTGCTCCAAGGGCCAGAAGGTGTATATTCTTGGGATATCCCAATGGAGTGAAAGGGTACAAGCTATATGATTTACAGACCAGAGAGGTGTTTATTTCCAGGGATGTGGTATTCTATGAAAAGGTGTTTCCCTATGGTTCACAACAGACTCCAATTACTCAGGCACTCAAACCATCCATCATTCTCCCCACTGCAACACACTTAACAGAAGAACCTCCACCTAAATCTATCCCAAGACTCAGCACCACTTCACCCAGTACATCAGCTGAATCTTCCCAACCCAATGACCCTTCCACTCACAGTGAACCCTCCAATGATTCCCACAATGATCCTCCTATCAATGAAAGCCAAACTGAGCCCCACCAACAGCAAGTCAGAAGGTCCTTTAGACAAACATATAGACCTGCATATCTTCAGGACTATGATTGTCAATTGCCTATTACAAGAACCTCTCCCCATACATATAGACCTGCATATCTTCAGGACTACATTGACACCTTCAGTCTAGTGGCAAAGATAACCTCTATCAGAACCCTACTTGCTGTGGCAGCTGCAAAAGGATGGCAGTTACACCAGCTAGATGTGAACAATGCCTTCCTCCATGGTGATCTTCATGAAGAAGTCTATATGCACCTCCCCCCAGGGTTTGTTGCTAAGCATCCAGGACAAGTTTGCAGGCTGAAAAAGTCTCTCTATGGTCTGAAACAAGCCAGCAGACAATGGAACTCCAAGCTCACAGCTGAATTGATTACCTTAGGGTTTAAACAAGCTATTTGTGATAACTCTCTATTCACAAAGGGATCTGGTGCTAGCTTTGTAGCCCTTTTGGTGTATGTTGATGACATTATAGTAGCAAGCAGTGATGGGAATCAGATTCAGCAAATCAAGGATCATTTGCATTCTGTTTTTCAGATCAAGGATCTAGGGAACTTGAGATTTTTTCTAGGCCTTGAGGTTGCTAGGACACAAAAAGGAATTGTTATCAATCAAAGGAAATATGCAGTGGATCTCCTAACAGAAACAGGGTTTCTGAGCAGCAAACCTATGAAAACTCCAATGGTACAAACTATGAGATTATGTAAGACTGATGGTACATTATTGGAAGACAATACACAATACAGAAGGCTTGTTGGAAAATTGATGTACTTAACCATTACAAGACCTGATATATGCTTTGCTGTTCAACAGCTATCCCAGTTCCTAGATAAGCCCACCACTACACACCTACAAGCAGCCCACAGAGTGCTGAGGTATGTCAAAAAATGCCCAGGCCAAGGTCTGTTCTTTCCAGCAGATTCTGAGTTCAAGTTGAAAGGATTTGCTGATTCGGATTGGGCTGCCTGCATTGATACTCGAAGGTCTGTAACAGGCTTCTGCATGTTTCTAGGAAAAGCATTGATCTCATGGAAATCAAAGAAGCAAAGCACAGTTTCCAGATCATCTTCAGAAGCAGAATACAGAGCCATGGCTCTTGCTGCATGTGAAATCCAATGGCTGCTCTTCTTACTTGACACTTTGGAAGTTAAACTTGAAGGGCCGGCAGTATTATATTCTGATAGCAAATCAGCAATTGCCATTGCTGAAAATCCGGTATTCCACGAACGCACCAAACATATAGAGATTGATTGCCATCTCATAAGGGAAAAACTTCAAAGAGGAATCATCCGGTTGTTGCGCGTCTCCACTGATAATCAGACTGCGGATATATTGACTAAACCGTTGCAACCTTTACCATTTCAGAAGTTCGTGTTCAAGCTGGGGCTCCATTCCATGTACACTCCAGCTTGCGGGGGGGTATTAGAGGAAAAATGTAAAAGTTAGTTTTGATCTGGTAGTCAGTTAGAAGAAGTTAGAGGAAGTTAGTCTGTTACTTCCCGCCTATTAGCTTCTGTTATATACCATGTAAAGCAGCAGAGTGAAGTATGAAGAAAACAGTTCAATAACATCAATTCTTTTCACTTGTTCAGTTTTACTTTCGTGTTAGTTGCGACGAGTCTAACCGCCCGTCTTCCTCCGATCGAAGTAGTGAACTCCCCGTACTTGACGATATCTCGCCAAAGCCGCGGGTGGAGCGGATCGAGAAGGCCTTCCCATTCCCTGCTGCCATGGAGGTCACGCCATTTCTCCGATATATCTTCTTTGGGGGACATTAATGGAGTGTGTGCCTTGTCATCGATGCACACACCGTCTCGATTTGAAGATTGATCTGGCCCTGTTCGAGCCCCTCTTCGTGGCCCTGTTAGAGCCCCTCTTCTTCTTGTGATTTTCAAAAGAAACATCTTTGTTGGTCTTCAGATCTGCGATGAAGAAACATCTTTTTACGATGGTCTGTCATGTGTCTTCAGCCGCCTACTTCCACCGCCTACTGCTTCTTGCTCTCTCCGCCGTCGACCTCCGCCACCGCCACCTCCATCACCTTTCAAATTTTCTATACGAACCGACGACATAATATTTAACAATAATTTTAAAAAAAAATTGACAACATACAACGTCGGTTCTCTATGTATTGTATATTATTTTTTGAAATTTATTTTTCCCATTTGTATACCATTCTATTTTTTTTAAAAAAAAGTAGAACATACGATGTCGATTCTTCGATGAACCGACGTAGTATGTCAATCTAATTTTTTTTTAAAATAGAAGATACAACATCGGTTCTTCGATCAACTGACGTCGTATGTCATTATTTTTTTTAAAAAAAATTAGACCAAACAATGTCGGTTCTTCGATGAACTGACGTCGTATGTCATTATAATATTTTAAAAAAATATAGAACATACGACGTCGACTAGTGACTTTAAAAAAAAAATAGAACTCCCATGCTATATAGTCTTGGTGCACACATGTAGACTACAGACTTTAAAAAAAAAACATTTTCCTTAAAGTTCGGGAAAACAGTTTTTCTTTTACTTTTTGCGCATAGAATTAGAAAAAAATTTATGTTTTGTAAGAAATCTCATCCCCCCTCCCCTTTTCGGTAGTTTTGTTTTGTTTTGTTTTTTTATTTTTTATTTTTTATTAGTGTTTTGTGTTTATTTAATGTTGAGTCGACGAAAGAGAAAAAGTACATATTAAGAAATGCATGGCATCACCTAATGCCCTTAGCATTCGTGTGAATTGCAAGCACATGCTAGACAGTGTTGGTGCCCATTAACACGCGCCAATGCCTTTTTAATTTCTATATCTTGTTTATTTAAGTGGGAAGAAAATTAGGTGAATCATGAAAGAATGAAGCAAACTCAATAATAATATTTATTGAAAATAACAATTGTTAATATGGTAAATTGGCATATGAATCAAACGAAATTGATTAGTGAAAAATAAGCATATGAAATCAAGCAAAATTACTGTGTGGGATTGGTATGTGGGAAATAGTCTATGAATGCGTATGTAAATATGAATTATGCAAAGTGAAAGGGAAATGAGAAAAAGAAATAATGGATGCATGCATCATCATGTGTACGTGTAATTGCGTGTGGAATGTGGCGCAAAAAGAGGTAGTGAAATGCATGGCCAAAAATCATTAAATGGGATTACGCAAATTGTAGAAATGAAATGCAATGGTTGATCGTCGAAATCATGACCATCATGCGTCAGTGGATTAAGGAGAAAAAGAAACATCACAACATTATAAATAGGCAATTTTATAATGTAGAAATTGAAGTTTCTGAAATACAACGACAAATATATTATCAGGAATGTGCTACGAAGAAACTTCAATATAGGAAAAGATTGGTGTACAATCAGGAAAAATAAGCTCCACGTTGTATTAGTACAAGTTGTGTTAAAATCCAAGTTGGTTACAGTTTGTTTAATTGGTAGAATTAGTTCAAACTGTACTTATAAACTTTTTCATAGATTTATTTTATGAGATTAATGTTTAAATAGGTGGTAGATATAGTTTTGTAATTCGTTAAACCTTGTAATTGTAAAACTAGCGGGTTGATCTTAAGTGAAAAAGTTTTTGGGCGTGGCCCCAAAAATTAGGAGGTGTTCTCCAACTGCGTTATCAAATTCAGTTGTGTACTTATTTTGGCACTTCTTTTATGGCTTAATATTTTGATACATATCTGCATTACATTATTTTCAATTGGTATCAGAGCGGTGTCGCTTAATTCGCTAGCGAGATCCTAGGGATACTCGAGTGTTGTTTTGCAGAATGGAAGAGGGTGCCTCAATTTCACTACTACCATTATTGAAACGAGTAAGTAACTATGCTTATTGGAAGGCCATGATGAAAGCATTTATAAAATCTTTGGATGAAGAATGTTGGGATGCGGTTGAAAATGCTTGGATTCTACCCATGATGACGATCGAGAATGCAAAAAAGAAAAAACCCCTTAGTCAATGGACAGCAAATGAAAAGAAACAGTCATTAGCAAACAATATGGTCATGAATGCTATTCACAATGCACTTGGACCAGATCAATTTGTGTTGATCTGAGCCACAGATATTACAAAAGTTGCTTGGGATGCACTTATGAATCATTACGAAGGTACAGGATCCGTCAAAATCTCAAAATTACAATTGTTCATGACCAAGTATGAAAGTCTGAGAATGGAAGAAATTGAAACAGTATCTGCGTTCAGTGCGAGGGTAAAAAACCTGGTAAACAGTGCACAAAACTTGGGTGAACCATTTGAGGAAGAAAAAGTGGTTCGAAAAGTTTTGAGATCCTTACCCCCGAGGTTCAAGATGCAAGCTGTTGCTATAAAGCAATCAACAGATCTAAAAACTCTAACTTTAGATGCTTTAATGGGAAAGTTGAAGACTTTGGAGTTGGAAATGGAGGGAGAAGATAGGTACCTGAACAAGGACAACAAATGAGTTGCATTCAGCGCTACGACACCTGCAAGAGCTAACTCCGATAAATACAGATGTAACCCCTCGGTTATTCTGGCCAAGTTAGGGTTCGAAATTTTTTTTTTAGGCTATGACATTTATGAGAAGATCTTTCGGTACTTCAAAGGAATTTTTTTTTTAGAATAAGTTACTAATGAGCTGCGATTTACGTACCGATCACGAACCGAAAATTTCTAAGGATTTATATACAGTTCGAATTTTCCTAGAAAATGGATTATTAAGTATGATACGCTTAAGCCTGAACTTTCTATGTAGTTCAAGAGAAATTTAAACGGACTGTAAGAGTGAAATTGTTACGAACCTTCGTACCTAAATTTCGCGGGAGACCGAAAAATTCCCGATTTTAGTGGTTAATGACGGGATTATTTTTAAAATAATTTTGGTGTTAGAATTTTCCTGAATTAAGTTATAATCCTCCGCACCTTTATCTGATTTAACCCCAAACTGGCAAAATAAAATCCTCTTCAAGATCTACCATGGGGAGTTGACAAGTGGCACCCTTATTACCACATGGTAATTAATTAATGGATTTGTCATAAAAAGTATGGGATGATCATACTTGTGCCTTAAGCTTCAAGCTAACTTCCCATCACTCCCATTCTCTCTCCCATTTTCGAAAATTAGAAGGAAAAGAAGAGAAGGAAATTTCATCCTTCTACCTTGTGATCAAAGAACTCCATAGCTTTTTCTTCTACACAAGTGCTCCATAATAGGTAAGAACTTTGGTTTTGTTCGGTTAAATCCTTCCTAGAACTTAAGTTTAAACTAAAGGTTCATAAAAATGTCATTATTATGGTGATTTTGTTTAGGATCTTTGGTGAAAGGTTTGGAGGAGAAGAACACTACCTTTCTTCGGTTTTAAAAGATCTACTTGGAAGGTAAGGAATCCCTTAAGTTGGTTTAGTCACTTGAAGGTGATCAAGCGCTAGTAAATTATGTGACTAGGAATTTTATGTGAAAATTATGTGTTAAGTTTATGGATCTACAAGTTGGCTCAAAAGACTATCCTTAAATTTTTGGTAATTTTCGTATGCATGTTCATGGCTAATTTATGCATGTATATGTTGTGTTTACGTCCATATAGGCTTATACTTGTGAAAATAGTGGAAAAACGGGGCGTTACAACCCAGTTTTTGCTGCCCGAAGTTGGCAGAATCGGATAGACGCAGCCTTGGACGCGCGTCCACCGCACGTCCATCGGCGCCCAGGATTTCGGCGTCGCGGCCGAGAGGCCAGACGCGCGTCCGCGGGTGTCCGAAGCTACGGCGTCACAACCGAGAGGCCGGAAGCAACCATGGACGCGCGTCCGCTGCGCGTCCGTGGCGCCCAGATTTTCGGCGTCATTTGTCGAACGTGCGGACACAGCCTGGACGCACGCATCCGCCGTCCGTCCGCCGCTGCGGGCAACCGCGAGCCCGCGTGACGCGGAGCCGTTTTCGACCGAACTTTCCCCCGATGTTTTTGCTCCTGAATGTTATGATGTTTAGAAGGCCTACGGGCAACCGAATCAATTTTTGAAAGCTCAAATATTATTTTGTAATTTGTGTTCACTAATTTGGGGAAATTTTGTGTTTTAAAAAACAAGTGTGACCCTTGTCACTTGGAATTTCATGGTGTAAAGTCTTTGACAAATATGTGTATTTTGGAAACATATTTGGATGGAAATAATTGTTTTGAGACATCATGTGAAAAATACTAATTAAATTCAATGAAAGAAAGAATGTTTTGAAAACCTTCGTTTCTGGATAATGTTGTTGAGATGTTTAACTTTACGGGAGGCCTGCGGGAGCCGTGGCCCGGAAGTTATTGAAATGTTTGACTTTGTGGGAGGCTTGTGAGCCGTGGCCCCAAAGTTATTGAGATGCTTAACTTTACAAGAGGCATGCGGGAGCCGTGGCCCGAAAGTTATTGAGATGTTTGACTTTGTGGGAGGCTTGTGAGCCGTGGCCCCAAAGTTATTGAGATGCTTAACTTTACGGGAGGCCTGCGGGAGCCGTGGCCCGAAAGTTATTGAGATGTTTGACTTTGTGGGAGGCTTGAGAGTCGTGGCCCCAAAGTTATTGAAATGTTTGACTTTACGGGAAGCCTGCGGGAGCCGTGGCCCAGAAGTTATTGAGATGTTCGACTTTGCGGGAGGCTTGTGAGCCGTGGCCCCGAAGTTATTGAGATGTTTGACTTCACGGGAGGCTTGTGAGCCGTGGCCCCGAAGTTATTGAGATGTTTGACCTGCGGGAGGCATGAGTGCCGCGGCCCGAGGTACTTGAAAGTATTCCAAGTATGCCTTACACTTATCCAGGGGGAAGCTAAGTAAAATTTTACTAACTACGAAAATCTAGTTACTCCGTAACTGGATTTCAGAATAAAATGTCATGAGTTCTGAACAGTAAAGTGTGTTTGTTGTTGAACTCACTATTTTGAGTTAAATGATGGAATTCTCGGAAATGAAAGTATTATATGCTAATGTCACTCATGTATTATGCTATACTTTCTTTTGTTGATAATCTGATTGCAGGTAGATTGCAACTGATGGGTAAAGTTCACAGTTTCTGAGTATTATGTTGTTTTTGAAACCTTTGTTTACTTTCGAGTGACAATGGATTTCCTTACTTAGCCGTCGTGCTAACTACACTTCATTGTGTCCTTTATCAGATGGAATCTAGTGTGGGCTCATGTAGCCCAGCGGACTCCGATCCATCGGAGTTTGAGTTCCCCGTCCTAGATTATGATGATTACATGCAGTTTTTGTCTGATGATGACCCGTACGCCCCCGGCTACGCTCCAGATCTAACAGTGCTGACTTGTACTCCCGACCCTGTGCCCACTTCTGTCTCACCGGCGGTACCGGTTTGGTATCTTGTGCACTAGTCAATGCACAAGATTTGTCTATATTCATGATCAAATGAGTCCAGCCTTTCTCAATGAGTTCATGTGGACAAATCTATGCCTTTAAAATCTTTGGATCAATGGTCTATAGAAAGTTTTTTTTTTTCAGTTTCCTAATTTTGAGTGTGGATGTGGGGGACTAATTAAGCTAGGGGTATTTTAGGGCTTTGAAGTGTAAATGCCATCCTGATTATTGGGATTTAATTTCGGAATTAGTTCATTTTTTTTATTCGGAATTAGTTCATAAGATAGCGTTTTGTAATTTCACGTTGCACACTAGCATTTGCACAACTATACGCGTCTCACAGCTTCTTCGCCGCCATCGTTCTCTGCCGTTGCAATGTTCAACGAGCCTCCCATCCAAAGACGTCGCTGGAACACGGTTGTTGCGAGTGAGGTTCGAGGTTTGTTGGTTTTTTTTCTAATTTTTTGTTTGTCTTTTTTTTTTTTTTTTTTAATTTCTCGATTGTTTTTCATTTTTTATTGGGTTTGGTTAGTTGCCGGAACACAGGTTGTTTGGATTTCATTCTATTTTTTTTTCGCAAATGTGTTGTCCTTGATTTTCTTGTTCGGGTATTCTAATCACTATTGGTGTCGCCCAATGGCTTTGGGTTTCACCAATACCAATGCCGTCGTCCCATCACTTCACTTGGTCGCCGGTGAGTGGTAGGGGGTTGGGTTTTTTTATTTGTGTTTTTTTTTTTTCTGTATGTTGTTGTTTTTTGTTGTTTGTATGTTGGGTTTTTGTTGTTTTTTCTTGTGATTATTTTTTGTTTTTACTTGTGCAATTTATCCTCAACCTGTGTGCAAATACAATTGTTTTGTGCTTAAAATTGGTTGTGGTGTGATAATTTCTTCTTTATTGTACAATATACCCAAAATGAGTGTGCATATGTATTTTGGCGAGTTAAATTGGTGGGGTTAGTATGATTCATATTTATTGTGCAATGTACTATGAAATATCGTGCGTATGCAATTTCCTTGAAATATAATGGATAGGGTTAGAGTTAATTTAAGTAGAGTTTGCTTGTCTTTGAAGGCAATTTCAAATTGAATCTTAGACTACCTTTTTGTCATTTAACATCTAAACTATAATTTTGAACATTTTTAGGTCCTGTTTGGTAAATGGCTATAGCTGATTGGGTTAGAAGGTATGATTAGTTGATAACATTAGCTTATTGTAGAATGTTGTTTAATAGATTAGTTGTTAGTTGATAGCTGTTTGGTATAATTTCTTTTCTCAAAAAGCTAATTTAAAAGGCTGTTTTGAGTAGTCTTTTGAATTTTAGTATTTTGGAGTTACAAAAAACTTATTAACCAAACAACTAATAGTGGTCAAATAAGTCAAAATTGGTTGATAGGCTGATTATATTTATCAAACAGGGCCATAGTCTTTTCAATCACTTTTCTGGTGAAACCCTATTTTAAGTAATAGACATTTTTATCTTGTTCAATTTTATTTTTTTTTGTTTTCTGGCATTTCCAATGTCTTTTGGACGTGCATGTAGGCGGAAATCTAGGAGGTTTGGTGGTTAGAGTGTAATACCCCGTATTTTATTAACATTATTATTTTATCCTAAGGTATTGACATACATGAGTTATGATCTCCCGATACTTCAAAAAGGAATTTTTATAAGTGAGTATAGTTGTTATTAAGTTGCGATCGTACGTACCGGTCAAGAACCGTAAAATTTTTGGGGGACGAATTTTCAGCTCGGATTTCTTTGGAAATGGATGATTAGGCATATTATGACTAAGTACGAACTTCCTGCTTAGTTAAGTTGAAATTGGATTAGCTATAAGGGTCGAAATTTATTTCTGATCGTACACCGCAAAATTTCCGCAGTGTACTGAACTTAGCCCAATTTTGAGGATTAGACTGGAATAAATTTTTGGTTTCAGAAATTATGGGATTTAGATTATTTTCTACCGAAATTTCATCTGTTTCAATCCCGATCAGTCCAAGTTGAGATATTTTATTATTTTATTATTTTTCTCCCTTAATCTTATCACATAAGTGTGATCAAGTATAAAAAGCTATTTTCTTCCCCATTTCCCCTTCACTTTGCCGAAAAGAGAGAGAGAGGGGTGTGATCATCTTCCACCATTGTTTTCCTCCATTAAAACCATAGCCAAATCCTTCTTAAGTCTCAATTTTATTCGGTAAGTTTTCGATATTATTCGGTAAAAAGCTTTGTAATCCTTCCTAGGTTATGAATCTATGTTTAATTTCTTGATATGTGATGTTTTGGTGTTGTTTTGGACCTAGGGTTTTAAGGTGAAAATTGGAGAAAGGATCTAAAATTGCTTCCTAAAGTGTTAGTAAGCCTATTCAAGGTAAGGAATCCCTTTATTTGGTTGAGGTTATTTGAAACTAGATAATTGATAGTGAATGATGAGATTAGGGGTTTTATGAATATGTTTCTATACATGATAATGGTTGAATATGCATGTACATATCATATTTATGCTCATATAGGCTTACACTTGTGAAAATATTGACAAGGAACTAAGACAGATTTCTGGATGTAACTTCCGAGAATTTCTGGGAAAAATCGGTAAAGTATTTTGATCCAATTTTTTTTATACATGTAGTTCTATAAGTGTAGAAGCTGCATATAAAATTTCATAATTTTTGGAGTAGTATAAGTATGGTTTCCAAAGTATTTTCCAAAACTGGTCCAGAGAGAAGAAAATTCCGGACAGCACACTGCCAAGGGCAAAAATGGAATTTTCTGTGTTAATTCGTGAACCAAAATGACCAAAACTTTTTATGAACATCAAGTACTATGAGTTAGGGTTCTACCATAAAAATTTCAAGTGAAAAAGAGTTCGGGAACTATCTTTACCGGCTCAATCTTTCAGACTGCGCCAAGCTGAAATTTTCTTATAAGGAAGTGGTATTATGTATATGAAACCTATGTATATATGTGTAGTATATATATTTATGTGTGTAGTATGTATATATATATATACACGTGTGATGTGTGTGTGTTTAAACTATATATATATGTACATATATGAGTATATATGTATAATTAAATAAAGGTTGTATCTCTATATATATGTGGTATGTGTACTTTATGTGAGTATGCATAAATGTGGAAAATGTTATGTTAAATGCATATATACATATGTGTAGTGTGATGATGGGAAAGGCGTTGAGCAAAATGTTTTGAGAGACAAGACTTTTGAGAATGGTGATTGATTTCAAAGGAGGGCTTGATTTTGTGGAAAATGTCCAAAAAGTGATTCTTGACTCAAGGAAAGGGAAAATGAGGAAAATGTTTTCAAACCTTAGTTCTAGTAAAAGTGGTGAAGGACCTTGTTTTGTAGCCTACGGGATAAAGATGTGCTTAAAAATGCCTCACCCGTATGGTGGTTATGTTATTGTATGACCAGTTCATACTGTTGTGGGCGAAGTCTATTCGCCGAGTACTATATCACCCGGAAGGAAAAGGGTCTCCTGCGGGGGTGTGCACACTTAAGTATAGTCACTCCATTTTCGGGTAGGTGTCGTTCTTATGAACCTAGTGAGGCTAGCTAGGAATCATTCCAACGCGCCTATAAGTCCAGGGGATCAGTATTAGACCGGGCGATGACCACTGAACCCGAGTTGAACGATCCAAGTGGTCAGTCAAAAGAGGAGAAATGACTCCAAAGGCTTCACACTCACTTACTATCTGGAACTAAGAGGATTTTGAACTATGAATGTAGTTACGCTGTAGCTACGGAAAGGAGATATGTAACACGTATTGAAAATGCCCAAAGTGGTGGGTGATCTCTTTTGAGAAGTGAATGATGAAAATGCCCAAAGTTGTGGGTGATCTATCTCTGAAATGTGAAAAGTGAAGAGAATGTCCCATTGAGGGAAGTTTTTCAAAGAACAGATTTGAGAACAAAGTGTGAGATTTGTATTGTATTTTCTCTTTACTTGCTTATATGCTTAAATGTTTAGAAATATATGCTTTGAGTAAGTAAATGAGTATTATATGACCTCGTCTAGAGGAAAATGAGTTGAGATGATAATGAATTGTTGTCTATTATGTGTGCAAGATGTTATTTGTAACTGTTGTAGGTAGTACCTCGGCTAAAGAGTAAGGTATAGGGTTATCGTGTAAAATGTTTTACCAAAACCTTTATTTAGTTTTGAATAACCCATGGATTTCCTTACTTAGCCGTCGTGCTAACTACACTTCATTGTGTACCTTATCAGATAAAGTCTAGCGTGGGTATGCTCCTGCTTCTGCTTCTGATCCTCCAGCTCTGGCTCATGCTCCTGTTCCAGTTGTACTCCTGCCCCATTCTTATCCTTGTTCAATCAGTGGTACCCATTTTGGTCTCCTGCCTTCATTAATCCGTTATGCCTCAAGAGAAAAGTGAAGTCTGTCCTTTTTGTACATATCTTTTGTAGCCATGGTAGTACTAACATGGCTAGTAAGAACAGGAATAGTCCAACTCTTTGTTAATGGGCTGTAATATATAAATATTCGTGGCTAGTATTGCTACTTTTTGTTTCTTCCTGCTGCAAGGTATATACATGGCTATGTCGAGTAGAGTGTGTGTATGTGTGAGGTTTTCTTCTTTAGCCTGTGCACCTAGAGTGAACTCCGTCTGGTCTAGGCTGGGTTTAGTCTAGGTGTGGCGGTGACTCTCCGGATGTACGGTCAGGTAGATCCGGGGTGTTACAAGTTGGTATCAGAGCCTAGGTCAAAGCCTAGGTGGAACCTTTGGGAATCGGGTCGAAATCTAGTTTAGAGCCTAGATTAGATTCGAGTTTCGGGTCAGCCAGGTTCGAGTTAACCAAGTTTCAAGTCAGCTTAGGTTTGATGAGGTTAACCTAAGTCGTTGTTACGGTGTAATGAGCATAAACGTTGGAGCAGAGCTGGAAGGCAGGCAGCATAAAAGGGGGGTATTTCACCTTTACTCTACAGGATCTTATGATTCTGGTAGTTGAATATATGATCAATACTTGTGATTTCTGTATGTGATAATCCTTGCTTATGATATTTGTGAGTAAGCTTCCTAGCATAATGCATTAATTATCATTATGCTGAGATTGAAACCCCGGCTTAGAGGGTATGTTGAAGTGAACGTTAGGAAACGTTGTATAGGACTTGTATAGGTGCTATACTGACTGCCTAACGAGCTGACTTCTTACTAATTTGAAACTAGCGTCCAGTGAGAATGCCACCGAGACGAAATATGCCTGTCGATCAGGGAGATGACATATCGGCGATGGACCGTATGGCTCTCGCGATGGAACAAATGGCTGGATTCATGATGGCTCAACAAATCCAAAATCAAAATCTCGGGCAACCGCGAGTTGATTTTGCAAAAGCCATAGCAAGTAGGTAGCCACCATACTATGCGGGGGAAGAGGACCCGGTAATCTTGGAAGAATGGATCAGAACGTTTGACAAGCTGCTTAATGCAGTCAACTGTCCTGCAGATCAGCGAGTATCTTCCGCCGTGTATTATCTGATAAAAGCGGTAGACAACTGGTGGTCGACAGCTGGACCCGACTTTCTGCAAGACCCAGACTTTGGCTGGGAGGAGTTTAAGGAGGAATTGCGAGGACAATTCTACACAGAAAGAATCAAGGGAATCAAATGTGAAGAATTCCTGCGATTGAAACAAAAGGGAGCAACTGTGCAAGACTATTATGCGTGAACATATCCTGGTTCATTTATATTTCCTGCACTGTTTTTATTATTTATTGTTTCTAATACAGTAATAAATACGGTTGATTAATTTGTTTTAAAAAACAAAGTAGGAACCATATAGGTTATATTATCACCTGCATTCAAGATTCACAATCTCTCAGAATCCACTTAATGTCCTCAGCAAGCGCACTTGCTATGCAGTTTTGGTGCGCGTATACTTTCTTTCATATTTTATTTCTTCTACTTTTTCAGTAAAATTCAAAAAATGATTGTTTATTTTTAAATTTTCCTTGAAATTCAAAAAAAAATTATGTTATGTATAAAGCTCCTCTCCTCCCCTTCCGGGTAGTATCAGACACAGTCACAGTAGAAGACACCCTTTGCACCACCTCTGATCTGTCTCTAATGGTCTGACCTACTGTATAAATACTTGCATAGTAGTTCATGTGTAGGTACACACTAACTGAACTCAGGAACACGTATGGAGTTGCATCGGAATACGCACAATATTGCATAGATAAACTCTAACACTCTATGCACTACCCACATGATGATACCAACTAGCTAAATAGTTGCATAGTAAAACATGAAATGGTGCCGAACACAATTCCTGGTCTACACGTTTGTATTTGCACACTAGAATGCCGAATGGTGCACATTATACAATAGAAAAATTTCACACAACCGCCTTATAAACTGGCCAGTGCACATACAACACATGCAATCCTGGCCATTAGTATTGCTAAGATTTTACGATGAATTCATAAAATCTTTTTAAAAACATGCAAAATCCCATTAACTAATATATTACCAATTTTAGATGCACATAAGAATTACGAAACAACCCTCCACAATACAACTAAAAAGGAAATTTAAGAAAGGCAATCAAATCCTGGCCATTACTATTTTCAGGATCAATGGATGGATGTAGATTGTCAACACCAACTCATGGAAGAGGTGCAGTGGTATATAAACAAACACACACACATTACCGAATAGAGACTTTCCCATAATTTTCTATCTCAATTAAGTTACAAACTCCTTTCTCTCTTTCTTTTGGAAATCTCCAGAATTCATTCATTGCTCCGCGCAGCGCTGCCGCCAGTCGCGTCTGCTCCCTATCCCTATGATCTTCTGCTTGCAGAGGTGGTGAGTGAGCTTTTTAATCAATAATTTTCTTACACTTAAACCTCAATCATCCTTCATTATATTAGCCAAAAAAAGTGATGGATTTAATGCTCTTAGAGCGCACTGTACTCGCACTAAGACTCAACCAAGAAGTTTTGGCAAGAATTGTACTTGTGACTTATATGTATAAAATTATGCTCATTTGATCACCCCTTTTGGAATTATATTTTTATTTTATTCTAGTTTTTTTTTTTGGTATGTTATGTTGAATGAAGGTGAGATAAAGATCATAAAGGTATTAAAAAAATGGAATCCACTTGATGTCCTGCAGTTTTGGTTCGCGTATACTTTCTTTCATTTTTTATTTCTTCTACCTTTTTTAGTAAAATTCAAAAATTGATTGTTTATTTTTACATTTGCCATGAATGTTGAAAATTCGAAAATAAATTACATTAGGTTTAAAGCTCCTCCCCTCCCCTTCCAGGGCAGTTTTTTCTGTTCTTGCTTTTATTTTATTTTATTTTATTTTATTTTATTTTATGTATCAAGTGGACAAGAAGGAAAAAGTATTTAAAAAAACATGACCACTATCCAATGTTCTTAACATGGGTGTGCACTCACGCACAAGTTAGACAGTATAGGTGCTTTCTAAAACTTTTTTTTTCTCAATATCTTTTTTTATTTAATAGGAAAGAAAATTAGCCAAAAAAATTATGAATTTAATGCCCTTAGAGCGCACAACACCTGCACTAAGATTTGTGCAAGACTTGTTTGGAAGTCTGGACAAAAAAGAAAGAGATGATATATAATAACTGGGAACGTCCAGAGGAGCCAAATTCGACAACAAAGCCGCTATGATCACAACTTCACATTGTCCTCGAGCCTCAAATGGGGTCACCCCGAGGATGACGACGGTAGCAATCAGGTGCAGCAAATTTCCCCGATTAAAGCCCCCATCGGTGGGGACGATGATATCGAGGCTGTCCGCTAGAAGCTGATTGATCTCCGTGCAGCTACCGTGCACACTAGGGAAAGGGAAAGGCTGGACGTCGTCAGTAATGGCGATAAGAAACCCTGTGCGGAAGGACGAGGATTCCAACCCCGCTGCAGCCTCCCCGTGGACTTTACGTACTCCCCCAGCTGGCGAAAGAAATGGTAAAGTAGTGAACTTAGCGCAGTGCAGAAGAGTAAGTTTTCAATCGCTTCTCCGGAGAAGATGTTGAAGCTGATTTCACTGCCATTACCGGTGCAAAACCACCTAGATTATTCAAGAATAGGCCAAGAGCTATTCAGAAAGAGATTGATGTAATTAAAAGACTTAATCCAAAATTCTAATTTTCATCATTTCTCGCCTCAATTCAAATTTTCTCCATATACTGGATTCTTGCAGGATATATTCTCAGGCTCATGGTTGATGGAGATCACTCCGGATAAATATAAAATTCCAAAAATCTTGATCACTGACGGTAAACACAAAACTCATTGTTGAACTAAGAATGATTGATTCATTCTTAAACTGCACACATGTATGCTAGTTACTTTAAAATAAAAATTAAAAAAAAACTTTTACTTGAAGTTTGGAGAAAAAAACTTTCTTATACTTTTTGTGAAAAAAATTTGAAAAAAAAATTATGTTTTGTAATAAATCTCATCCCCTCCCTTTTTGGGTAGTTTTTATTATTATTATTATTATTATTATTATTATTATTATTATTATTATTATTTTGTATTTATTTAATGTTGAGTCGACAAGAGAGAAAAAGTACATATTAAAAAAAATACATGACAGCACTTAATGCCCTTAGTATGCACGTGAATTGCACGCACATGCTAGGCAGGGTTGGTGACTTGGTGCCCAGTAACGCGCACCAATGGTTTTTTAATTTCTATATATATATACTTTTTATTTAAATGGGAAGAGAATTAGGTGAACCAAAGAATCGGTTCACTCCTTTTGATTTTAGGGCCATAAATTAAATAAGTACCCAAAAAGGAAACAATCAACCCTAACCGCACTCGCACCCCCACCCCACCCTGTCATTCCTCACTTTTCTAGTCTCTACTTTTCTACAAAATACCTGCAATCCATCCACCAAACCAGTCCTCGATATATACACTCATATTACAGAACAGAGACTTCATGGTAATTTTTCTATCCCAATTAAGTTACAAATCCCTTTGTCTCTCTGAAAATCCCTAAAGTTCATCAACCTTTGCTCCACTCCGCGCCGCTGCCAGCCGCCTCTTCCCTTGTCCCTATGATCATCCGCTTTCACAGGTGAGTGAGTGATGAGTTTTTTAATCAATAATTTACTTACTCATACAAATGCTATCTAATCACTCTTTACGTCTCTGGTTTTCCGAAATCGTTGTTGCTCGTCCCGGAAACTCGAGTTTTGCGATCCGTATGTTTATTCTATTTAGTATACCGGTTTGTGTGAGAGATAACATATATAATGACTTGGAACATTGAGAGAGAAAGATAGGATCCTAATCCGATAGCTAGGCCGCTATGATCACAACTTCACATTGCCCTCGTGCCTCAAATGGGGTCACCAGAAACGCGTCCGTTGGATGACACTCGACAATTATTCCGGTGATCGCCCCGAGGATGACGACGGTAGCAATCAGGTGCCGCAAATTTCCCCAATTAAAGCCCCCATCGGTTGGGACGACGATATCGAGGTTGTCCGCTAGAAGCTGATTGATCTCCGGGCAGCTGCCGTGCACACTGGGAAAGGGAAAGGCTGGACGTCGTCAATAATGGCGATAAGAAACCTTGTGCGAAGGATAAGGACTCCAACCCCGCTGCAGCCTGCCCGTGGACTTTACGTACTCGCCCAGCTGGCAAAAGAAATGGTAAACTAAAGTAGTGAACTTAGTGCAGTGCAGAAGAGTAAGTTTTCAATTGTTTCTCCGGAGAAGATATTAATGCTGATTTCACTACCATTACCGGTGCAAAACCACCTAGAAAATCCAAGAATAGGCCAAGAGCTATTCAGAAAGAGATTGATGTAATTAAAAGCCTTAATCCAACCGTTCTAATTTTCATCATTTCTCACCTCAATTCAAATTTTCTCCATATACTGGATTCTTCTAGGATATATTCCCAGGCTGGTGGTTGATGGAGATCACTCTGGATAAATATAAAATTCCAGAAAATCCTTATCACTGACGGTAAACACAAAACTCATTCTTAAACTAAGAATGATTTTTTCATTCTTAAACTGCACACATGTACTCTAGTTACTTTAAAAAAAAAAAAAAACATTTCCTTAAAGTTTAGAGAAAAAATTTTTCTTATACATTTTGAGAATAAAATTTCAAAAAAAAATTATGTTTTGTAATAAATCTTATCCCCTCCCCTTTTGGGTAGTTTTTTTTTAATTGTTTTGTATTTATTTAATGTTGAGTCGACAAGAGAGAAAAAGTACATATTAAAAAAAATACATGACAGCACTTAATGCCCTTAGTATGCGCGTGGATTGGACGCACATGCTAGGCAGGGTTGGTGACTTAGTGCCCAGTAACGAGCACCAATAGCTTTTTAATTTCCATATATTTTTTGTTTAAGTGGGAAGAGAATTTGGTGAATCAAAGAATCGGTTCACTCCTTTTGTATTTAGGTCCATAAATCAAATAAGTACCCAAAAAAGAAACGACCACCCTTAACCGCACTCACACCCCCACCCCACCCTGTCATTCCTCACTTCTCTAGTCTCTACTTTTCTACAGAACACCTGCAATCCTTCCACCAAACCAGTCCTCGTTATATACACTCATATTAAAGAACAGAGACTTTATGGTAATTTTTCTATCCCAATTAAGTTACAGATCCCTTTGTCTCTTTTAAAATCCCTAAAATTCATCAACCTTTGCTCCACTCCGCGCTGCTGCCAGCCGCCTCTTCCCATGTCCCTATGATCTTCCGCTTTCACAGTTGAGTGAGTGATGAGTTTTTTAATCAATAATTTACTTACTCATACAAATGCTATCCAACCACTCATTACGTCTCTTGTTTTCCGAAATCGTTGTTGCTCGTCCCAGAAACTCGAGTTTAGCGTTCCGTATGTTTATTCTATTTAGTACTCCGGCGTCTGTGAGAGATAACATATATAATGACTTGGAACATCGAGAGAGAAAGAGAGGATCCTAATCCGACAACTAGGCCGCTATGATCACAACTTCATATTGTTCTCGTGCCTCAAATGGGGTTACCAGAAACGCGTCCGTTGGATGAAACTCGACAATTCTTCTGGTTATCACCCCGACGATGACGACTGTAGCAATCAGGTGCGGCAAATTTCCCCGATTAAAGCCCCTATCAATGGGGACGATGATATCGAGGCTGTCCGCTAGAAGCTGATTGATCTCCGGGCAGCTGCCGTGCACACTGGGAAAGGGAAAGGCTGGACGTCGTCAATACTGGCGAAAAGAAACCCTGTGCAGAGGACGAGGACTCCAACCCCGCTGCAGCCTGCCCGTGGACTTTACGTACTCGCCCAGCTGGCGAAAGAAATGGTAAAGTAGTAAACTTAGCACAGTGTAGAAGAGTAAGTTTTCAATCGCTTCTCCGGAGAAGATATTGAAGCTGATTTCACTGTCATTACCGGTGCAAAATTACCTAGAAAATCCAAGAATAGGTCAAGAACTATTCAGAAAGAGATTGATGTACTTAATTAAAAGCCTTAATCTAAACATTCTAATTTTCACCATTTCTCACCTCAATTCAAATTTTCTCCATATACTGGATTCTTGCATGATATATTCCCAGGCTCGTGGTTGATGGAGATCACTCCGGATAAATATAAAATTCCAGAAAATCCTGATCACTGACGGTAAACACAAAACTCATTCTTGAACTAAGAATGATTTATTCGTTCTTAAACTGCACACACATACGCTTATTACTTTAAAAAAAAAAAAAACTTTTCCTTAAAGTTTGGAGAAAAAAAATTTCTTATACTTTTTGTGAATAAAATTTGAAAACAAAATTATGTTTTGTAATAAATCTTATCCCCTCCCCTTTTGGGTAGTTTTTTTTTTATTGTTTTGTATTTATTTAATGTTGAGTAGACAACAGAGAAAAAGTACATATTAAAAAAAATATATGACAGCACTTAATGCCCTTAGTATGCGCGTGAATTGCACGCACATGCTAGGTAGGGTTGGTGACTTAGTGCCGAATAACACGCACCAATAACTTTTTAATTTCTATATATTTTTTATATAAGTGGGAAGAGAATTAGGTGAATCAAAGAATCGGTTCACTCCTTTTGTTTTTTGGGCCATAAATCAAATAAGTACCCAGAAAGGAAACAACCACCCTTAACCGCACTCGCACCCCCACCCCACCCCACAACGTCATTCCTCACTTCTCTAGTCTCTACTTTCTACAAAACACTGCAATCCTCCATCAAACCAGTCCTTGATATATACACTCATATTACAGAACAGAGACTTTATGGTAATTTTTCTATCCCAATTAAGTTACAAATCCCTTTGTCTCTTTGAAAATCCCTAAAATTCATCAACCTTTGCTCCACTCCGCGCTGCTGCCAACCGCCTCTTCCCTTGTCCCTATGATCTTCCGCTTCCACAGGTGTGTGAGTGATGAGTTTTTTAATCAATAATTTACTTACTCATACAAATGCTATCCAACCACTCTTTACCTCTCTTGTTTTCCGAAATCGTTGTTGCTCGTCCCGGAAACTCGAGTTTTGCGATCCCTATGTTTATTCTATTTAGTATTCCGGCCTGTGTGAGAGATAACATGTATAATGGCTTTGAACATCGAGAGAGAAAGAGAGGATCCTAATCCAACAACTAAGCCGCTATGATCACAACTTCACATTGCCCTCGTGGCTCAAATGGGGTCACCAGAAACGCTTCCGTTGGATGAAACTCGACAATTCTTCTGGTTATCACCCCGAGGATGATGACGGTAGCAATCAGGTGCAGCAAATTTCCCCGATTAAAGCCCCTATCGGTGGGGACAATGAAATCGAGGCTGTCCGCTAGAAGCTGATTGATCTCCGTGCAGCTGCCGTGCACACTGGGGAAAGGGAAAGGCTGGACGTCGTCAATACTGGCGATAAGAAACCCTGTCTAGAGGACGAGGACTCCAACCCCGCAGCCTGCCCGTGGACTTTACGTACTCGCCCAGCTGGCGAAAGAAATGGTCAAGTAGTGAACTTAGCGCAGTGCAGAAGAGTAAGTTTCAATCGCTTCTCCGGAGAAGATATTGAAGCTGATTTCACTGCCATTACCGGTGCCAAACCACCCAGAAAATCCAAGAACGCCCAGAGCTATTTAGTAGGAGATTGATGTAATTAAAAGCCTTAATCAAAACATTCTAATTTTCACCATTTCTCAACCTCAATTCCAATTTTCTCCATACTGGATTCTTGCCGGATATATTCCCAGGCGCGTGGTTGATGGAGATCACTCCGAATAAATATAAAATTACAGAAAATCCTGACGGTAAACACAAAACCCATTTTTAAACTAGGAACACTTTATTCATCTTCTTCCTCCTTTTCGCTCTACTTCAATTTCACTTATTGTGTTAATCTATCTGAGGTTGTAGACTATGAAGATAATGATGATGAATATGTTGACCGCCTTGAAGATTGGGATAGCAAAAAGCATTAGATCATTACCTGGTTTTCTAATGCCTCTATTCCATCCATCCATATACAGCTTGCTAAATTTGATACTGCAAAATGAATTTTGGATTGTTTTGTCTAATTGATATAAAACAACAGGGCTTGCACACTATTATCAACTGCTCACCACTCTCAACAACCTTAGACACGACTCAGGACAATCTGTTAATGATTTTCTTATCACCTTTCAGCCTATGTGGTATCAATTGACCTTATTTATGATAAGTGTTGATCACCATCATCTTATTCATTTCTTATAGCTCTTCATTTTGAATATGAATTTGATCGAGTCACTCTCTTACATGTCATCCATTACTTACTTTGGATGTTGCAATTAAAGAACTTCTATTTGAGGAGATACGCTTCAGTTTAACCAAGCCTTCTTCGATAGATGCTTGCTCTAGTATGTTATCACTACTCCATCACACTTCATATCAGGCTCTCTCGATTTTGTAAGAATTATTGCTCTACTAGTCATACTGTCTCTACTTGTTCTACTATTGAGTGAAGGCACATACTGTCATAGACATGGTCATATTCTAAAAAATTAACCAACTTGCCCTCCTCAACCATAAAGGAAATCGAATAAAACTCTTAGTCATTCTATAAACCAAGTTCCACCTCTTTTGCTGTAGTGAATGCTCACTCTTCTTCCCCCATTACTATTAGCTCTCTAGAGGCCCTTCTCAAATAGGCGATATCCCCTACTTCTTCCACCTCCACTGCCTGCTACTCGTAAATCTTGACTTTTTGAGTTTTTGTTGTAATCATATGATCCCCACTTTGTCTTTGTTATCTAATATTACTTCTACTCGTTCTCCCCCACCAATTCAAACTACGGATGGTAGTAGTATCTCCACCTAATATTCATCTTCTTGACACTTTTTTTGTTCCTAGTTTGACCATGAATTTGGTCTTTGTTGGTTACTTGTGCGAACTTAGTCTCACTGTTTGTTTTCTTCTCATGGTTATCAAGTGCAAGATCTTTAGACGGGCCAAATTTTTTTAACCTTACTTTGCGCATTTCTTAGCACATTTCTCTATCAAAGGTACCCTTTTGAATGGTCTTCATTTCTATGTGCATTCCACATTAACCTTGTTTGCCTACTCTGATGTTGATTGGGCTAGAAGCCTTACTGATTGTCGTTCAACAACTAGTTATATGTATTTCTTATTTTGGATGACTCACTCATTTCATGATGAAGTAACAAACAAAGGGCACCTTAAACCTTTCTGGTGACTCTCTTTCTCTGGAAATCCCCAGAATTCATTCTTTGCTTCGCTCTGCACCGCTGCCAGCCACCTCTTCACGGGTGAGTGAGTGAGTTTTCTAATTAATAATTTTTGCACTTAAACCATAATCATCCTTCATTAAATGAGCCAAAGAAGTGATGGATTTAATACTCTTACTGTCTTACAGCACACTAGGCTCAGCACTAAGACTCAACCAAGAGGTTTTTCACAAGAATTGTACTTGTGACTTTTAGGTACAAGAATTATGCTCTCAATTAGCAACCCCTTTTGGGGTAATATTTTTATTTTATTTTATTATTTTAATTTCTTTTAAGGTAGGTCTTGTAGAAGAGTGCGATAAATGCATAAAAAAAAATAGAATCCACTTAATGTTCTCAACGCGCATGCTATGCAGTTTTTCTTTTACTTTTTACCTTAAAATTCGGAAAACTTGTTTTTCTTTTTACATTTTCCTTGAACATTTGGAAAGAATTATGTTCTGTATAAAACTCCTCCCCTCCTCTCCCCATGCGTGGTAGTTTTAATTTTATTACTATTTTTGTTTTCTCTTTTTCTTTTTTTGTTTTTGATATGTAGCGTGGTCAAGAAAGAAAAAGTACTTAAAAAACACGGGCACCATCCAATGTTTTTTGCATGCACGTGCAGTGCCAGACAGTGTTGGCACCTATTATACCATGCACCCATGCTTTTTTTTTTTTAAATCTTTTTATTTAATTCGGAAAAGAATTAATTGAACAATGAAGGAATGAAGCAAATTCAATTAGAATATTTAATGGAAATAACAACCTTTCCCAATCTCGATCACTCTTCTCAAATAATCATTACTACATAAAACACTTTTACCTTTGTTTTTTTTTTTTATATACAACGTCGGTTATTTTTCGACGTTGTTCTCACCGACGTAGTAAATAAATGATACGACGTTGCCTTTATAAAACCGACGTTGTATGTAATTTTTTTTAAAAAAAATTAGGATACAACGTTGGGTTTTAGGAAGAACCGGCGTCGTATCCCCTTTTAATTTTTTTAATAAAGAGATACAACGTCAGTTTTTCAAAAAAACCGTATCTGTTAAAAAGTAAAAAATAAAGATACAACGTCATTTAAAAAAAAAACAACTTTCTATCTCTTAAAAATTAAAAAAAAAAAATTGCAGTGTGAACAATTGAATCCAGATTGAAAGAAAAAATCCAGATTGATGAACAATTGAACAGTGTCGCCATTGTCGCAAAGATCACGTGCCTTTGACAACCAACAATCAGACCTTTGACAACCCAGCATCCACGCCGAACCGTCAGCAGTGCTCGAAGCCGTCGTCCACGATCAAAACCGGCAGCAGCGATCGAAGCAACGACGGTGGTGCGATGAGTCCAACTGCCCGCCTTCCTCCGATCGAAGTAGTGAACTCCCCGTACTTGACGATATCTCGTCAAAGCCACGGGTGGAGAGGATCGAGAAGGCCTTCCCATTCCCCGCAGCCATGGAAGTCACGCCGTCTCGATTTGAACTGTTTGCCTTGTCATCGATGCACGCGCCGTCTCGATTTGAAGATTGATGTGGCCCTATTCGAGCCCCTCTTCGTGGCCATATTAGAGCCCCTCTTCTTCTTGTGAGTTTCAAAAGAAACATCTTTGTAGGTCTTCAGATCTGCGATGAAGAAACATCCTTTTGCGATGGTCAGCCCGCTGCCCGCCTCAGATCTGTCATGCGTCTTCAACCGCCTACTGCTTCTTGCTCTCTCCGCCGTCGACCTCTGCCACCGCCACCTTCATCACCTCTCGAATTTCGTATATGAACCGACGTCGTATTTAACAATAAATTATTTTTTAAAAAAAAGTTAGACAACATAGTTCACTATGTATTGGATATTATTTTTTTAAAATTTCTTTTTCCCATTTGTATATCATTCTATTTAAAAAAAAAAAAATTGAACATACGACGTCGGTTCTAACCGACGTCGTATGTCATTATTTTTTAAAAAAGAAAATAGAACATACAATGTCGGTTCTTCGATGAACTGACATCGTATGTTATTCTAATATTTTTTTTTTAAAAAAAAAAAAATAGAACATACGACATCGACTAGTAACTTTTTTTTAATAAAAAAAAATATATAGAACTCTCGTGCTATATAGTGTTGGTGCACACTCGTAGACTAGTGACTTTAAAAAAAAAAAAACATCTTATGTTTTGTAATAAATCTC
>CP025659.1:4923880-4960465 GCA_003576665.1 Ipomoea trifida | reverse complement strand
AGTTTTAATTTGTTTTGTTTTTTTTGTTATTTTTTATTATTGTTTTCTGTTTATTTAATGTTAAGTCGACAAAAGAGAAAAAGTAAATATTAAAAAATACATGGCATCAACTAATGCCCTTAGCATGCGTGTGAATTGCAGGCACATGCTAGACAGTTTTGTGCCTAGTAACGCGCACCAACGCCTTTTTAATTTCTATATCTTTTTATTTAAGTGAGAAGATAATTGGGTGAATCATGAAAGAGTGAAGCAAACTCAATGAGAATATTTATTGAAAATAACAACCTTTCACAATATAAATATTCTCAAACCTTAACCACCCCTCCCCACAATTTTTAGTATTATATGTGTCAAAAAAGTTATGAATTTAATGTTTTTACAGCGCACAACACTGCACAAAGACTTGAACAAAAGACTGTTAGAAAGAATTGTACATGTGACTTTCATGTATGAGAATTGTGCTCTATTCACTTTGTCACCCCTTTCAGGCTGGTTTTTTATCACACTTTTTTGGTAGGCCCAATTGAATAGTGATAAAAGGGCATTAAAAAAAACATCGCAACCACATAATGGTCTCAGTTGACCCTTTTTCCTTACTTTTTCTGTGAAATTCGAAGAACCGTTTTATTCTAAAACATTAGCGCAGTAGATTCGGAAAAAATGTTTGTTTTCCAATAAACTTCCTCTTGTTACCTCCTCTACAAAAGACATTAATCTAGTCAATGAGATGTTTCACTTATTATTGTTTTCGAAATTGTTGTTGCTCGTCTTGGAAAATCAAGTGTTGCGATCCCTGTGTTTATTCTATTTAGTATTCCGGCCAGTGTGAGAGATAGCATATATAATGACTAGAACGTTGAGAGAGAAAAAGATCGTAATCTGACAACTAGGTCGCTTCACAACCTCATATTGCCCTCGAGCGTTAAATGGGGGTCACCAGAAACACCTCCGTTGCATGAAGCTCGGCAACTCTTCCGGTGATCACCCCGAGGAAGACGACGATAGCAATCGGGTGTAGTGAATTTCCCCAATTAAAGCCCCCATAGTTGGCTACGACGATATCGAGGCTTCTACTAGAAGTTGATCACTAATTATAAAAATAAAAAATAAATCAATTGACACTACATAATATAACATAATAAAAAGTACTCCTTATAAGTTTTAATATAACAAATGTTGAGTCAATATATAATTACATTTTTTTTTAAATTTCTTGGCCAAACATATCTCGTTGCTGCAGCCCATTTACCCAAAGCCTATTCACACTTTTGGCAATCGTTATATCGTGGACTAGGGTCCACAGTGCACTTTGAACTCTAGTCCGAAACAACGTCGTTTCAAATGTTAGTTGACGGTGGGCGTGAATGACTTCAAGGAATACACAAAGTCATTGTCTAGAATACACAGAATATTGACACAACTACACAGAAATCATCCTCCTAACATTCGAATACACAAAACACGTCACAACCTATGTTAAAGTATCTCTAACATGAATACACAGAATCGTAGTCTACACTACAAAGAATGTCTTCAAAGAATACACAGAATATTAGCACAAATACACAGACATCATCCTCCTAACATTCGGATCATCTAGTTGTTTCAAAAACAATCCTATAACTATTCTCATATAGTTCAATCAACGAATATCACATACGAATTCATTTATTTGCACCAACAACAAACAAATTAAAACTGCCAATCTGAACAACGCAATTTTTTTTTTATATTTGGAAGTTGATGGCCGAAACGGGAAACATGATTTTCAAACAAACAAACCATTAATTACTGTTAGGAATATAGCGCAATAATGCGGAAGCGAATAATCGAAATTGAGAATTATAGAAGTTAAATAATAAGGACAATATATAAATAATAAATGAATTAGCTAAATGGGAAAATATAATAATATATATATTAATCTCTTAAAAGAGAAAACAAAAGAATATATATATATATATATATATATATATATATATATATATATATATATATAAACACACGTGAGAAAGAGAAGAGGATAAAGATGAAATGATAATTGATTGGTGCATTTACAAAGCAAAACATTGCATGCTTTTTATACATTGAAAGAGGAGAAAAAATGGCAAACCATTACTACAGGAAATGCATTTAACGTCGCCTAAATGACGTCGGTTTTTTAAAAAACCAACATCAAAAAATTATTTATGTTTAGACTTTTTTTAAATAGGGATACGATGTCGGTTTTCGCAAAAAACCGACGTCGTATCCAATTAAAAAATATTTAATTAATATACGACGTCGGTTCGAAATACGAACCGACGTCGTTTATATTTTAATTTTATTTATTTATTTTTTAAATAGCATTACGGCGTCGGTTCGGCAATGAACCGACGCCGTATAGTATAAAAAAATAAAATAAATACGACGTCGGTTCGCTTACGAACCGACGTCGTATATATATAATTTTGTATTTTTATTTCGTATTTTCCGATTTTTTGAAAAAAAAATAAAATAAAACCCTGCGGCGTCGGTTGGTGAAACAACCGACGTCGTAGCGTCTAATTAAAGGCCCCCACCGAAAAACCATTCAGATCTGAACTGTTAGCTAAATCTCCAAAAACGAATGCCCTAGCCACAGCCACCGCGCTCCACAGCCACAGCCACCGCGCTCCACATCGGACTGCCATCGCAACTCCACATCGCAAACCCATCGCACAGCCGCCGCACGTCCACGGCGCACGGCACACAGCGCTTCGCCGCCGCACGTCCACAGCGCACAGCGCTTCGGCACTGCCCGGCCAACGCCCGCCCGCCCAGACACCGCCCGCCGGCCCAGCCACCGCTCGCCAGCCCAGCCACCGCCCCCGAGTCCAGCCACCGCTCGCCACCGCACATCGCACGTCCACTGGTAATTTTTTTTTTTCGAATTTCAAATTTTTTTTAAATATGTAACCCCTCGGTTTTCCGACAAAGATAAGATTCGAAAATAGCGATATAAATTTTTTTTTAAACTATGACATTTAAGAGAAGACTATTCGGTGCTCGAAATAATTTTTCGTTTAAGATTTATTATCGATAAGCTGCGAACTATGTATCGGTTACGAACCGAGGAAATTTTAAGGACGTAGATTCAATTCGGATTTTCCAGAATTGGGATTATTAAGTATCATACGATTAGGCCTGAATTTTAATTGGTTCAAGAGAATTTCTAAATGGACCGTAAGGGATAAATTGTTACGGACTCTAAACGTGAATTTGACGGATGACCGGAAAATTCCCAAAATTGGTGATTCGCGACGGGAATATTTTTACGATAATTTTGGTATTAGAATTTTCCCGAATTAAGTTATATTCCTCCGAACTTTTATCTGATTTAACTCCTAACTGGCAAAGTAAGCTTATTCTACAAGCCACACCATGGAAGATTGACAAGTGTCATCCTCATTCACCACATGAAAATAAATTATTAATTAAATAGGATGAATTATGGGATAAGCTAGCTAAGAAGAGTGATCTCCAAGTCTTGCATCTCCCACACCCATTTTCGAAAATACAAAGGAAAGAAAGAAGAAGGAAAATCTTAGTCTTCTACTTTGTGATCCAAGAATTCCCTAGCCATCTATTCAACTCAAGTGCTCTAAAATAGGTAAAGACTTTGGCTTTGTTCGGTTAAATCCTTCCTAGAATTTAAGTTTAAGCTAAAGATTCATTTCGAACGTACATCGCTAAAATTCCGCGGTGTACCGAACCTAGCCCAATTTCAAGTTTCGGTCTGGGATAAATTTTTGGTTTCAAAATTATTCCTATATAAATTATTTTCTACCGAAACTTTATCTGTTTGGACCCCAACTGATAAGTTTAAAAATACTCCATTATTTTATTCTTTTTTAATTCTTCTATGAAGACATTCCCCTCAAAATGAGAAGTGTCTAAAGCATGTTTTATTCCCTTGGTCTTTCTTCTTCTTCCTTGACCGAAATACCAAGAGGGAGAGAGAGTGTGAGTTTTCATCATCTTCTTCATCTTCTTCTTCCTTGCTTCAAGCTTCCATAGCCAATCTCCACACAAACCTTCAACTATTCGGTAAGTTTGCGATTTTATTCGGTAGAAAACCTTGTAATCCTTCCTAGGTTATGAATCCATGATTAATTTCTTGAAATCTCTTGTTATGGTGATGATTTTAATCTAGGGTTTCAAAGTGGAAATTGGGGAAAAATCATCCAAGATCATTCCTAAGGATTTGTAGCCATTTTGAGGTAAGAAATCCCTTAAGTCGGTTTAGTTGCTTGAAGGTGGACAATTGCTAGTAAATAATGAGATTAGGAGTTTTATGAATATGTCTTATTACATGATAATGGCTGAAAATGCATGTACATGTTATATTTATGCCCATATAGGCTTGTACTTGTGAAAATAGTGAAAGGAAAAATCAGGGTAGATTCTGGCAGTGACTTCCGTGAATTTTTGGGAAATATCGGTAAGGTATTTTGATCCAATTTTTTTTATACATGTAGTTCTATAAGTGTAGAAGCTGCATATAAAATTTCATAATTTTTGGAGTAGTATAAGTGTGGTTTCAAAATTATTTTCCAAAACTGGTCCAGAGAGAAGAAAAATCTGGACAGCACACTGCCAAGGGCAAAAATGTAATTTTCTGTGTTAATTCGTGAACCTAGGTGACCAAAACTTTTTATGAACATTAAGTACTATGAGTTAGGGTTCTAACACAAAAATTGCATAATTTTTGGATTAATATAAGTATGGTTTTCGGAATTATTTCCAAAACTGGTCCAGAGAGGAAAAATTACTGGACAGCACACTGCCAAGGGCAAAAATGTAATTTTCTGTGTTAATTCGTGAACCTAGGTGACCAAAACTTTTTATGAACATCAAGTACTATGAGTTAGGGTTCTACCATAAAACTTTCAAGTGAAAAAGAGTTCGGGAACTATTTTTACCGACTCAATCTTTCGGACTGCGCAAAGCTGTATTTTCTGGACAGAAACTGTCAAAACCAATTTTGACAAAAATATTTTTGTAACAAACTAGTGACGAAATTTTGGGATGTCACAACCATATTTGGATGAAATAAATTATTTTGAAAATACTATTTGATTCCAGGAAAGAAAAAGAAAAATTGTTTTCAAACCCTTAGTTTCTGGAACAAGGTGGGGACCTTCGGGAAGGCTTAAACGCCACGGCCCGGGGTTGGAATAAGGTTGGACCTATGGGAGGGCTGGAGTGCCATGGCCCTAGGTTGGGATAAGGAGACCGACGGGAAGGCAGGGAAATGCCACTGCCCAAGGTTTGAGAAGGAGAATTGAGAAATGTTCAAAGTGCTTACTCAGGGGAAACTAAGTGGAATAAATTTTTGAGTATGAAAATTATTGCTACTGGGGTTCAGATTGTTATAGAGCTGCGGTTCTATTTACCATGAAAATTATTGTTACTCTGGACTGCGGTTCAGATTATTATAGAGCTGCGGTTCTATATGCAAATGATGGAATTCCTGGAAATGTAAAATTTTGCAAACTTGTTCAAAAAAGGGCATGAAAATGATTTTTGAGTGGCAAGTTATGCCATTATCCTTATTTGAGAAAAGCTTGATAAGATTTAACGTTTATACACTATTATGCTATTCATAAATCGTTTGATGGCAGTTAGATTTTCAAATCATGGATAAAACTCTATAAAGCTTTAAGATTATCTATGTTTTCAAACCTTTGTCTACCCTAAAGTGACAATGGATTTTCTTACTTAGCCGTCGCACTAACTGCACTTCATTGTGCCCTTTATCAGATGCAGTTTAGTGAGTACCTCTGTGGTCGATGAGCTCAAAATAGAAGAGAAGTGCAGGTTGAGGTCTACTATGATGTTGTTGTAGTATGTTAGTGACTTAGTGTTGTAAGTTTAGCATGTGCACTTAGAGTGAAGTTTGTCAAAGAGGTGATAGAATTCACTCTAGGTGTGGCGGTAGCACCCAGTTTTCTGCTGATAAGATGTAAGCTTCCGCTGATGTATTATTACTGATTTGTAATAAATGTAAGAGTTGAAAATTGAGGTGTTACAAAATACATTATGAATTTTAAGAAACTATTATGTATTTACGAATTATAATGTATTTTAGGGCTTAAAAATTAATAATTTCGAATTTTATGAAATTATTACGTATTTTAGGCCTTATAGATTAATAATTTTGAATTTTAAGAAATTGTTGTGTACTTTAGGAATTATTTATAATATATTTCGAATTATAGGAATTATAATGTATTTTAGGGCCTAAAAATTAATAATTTAGAATTTTATGAAATTATTGTCTATTTTAGGTCTTATAAATTAATAATTTTGAATTTTAAGAAATTGTTATGTACTTTAGGAATTATTTATAATATATTTCGAATTTTAGGAATTATAATGTATTTTAGGGCTTAAAAACTAATAATTTCTAATTTTATAAAATTGTTGTGTATTATAGGCCTTATAAATTAATAATTTTGAATTTTAAGAAATTATTATGTACTTTAGGAATTATTTATAATATATTTCGAATTTTAAGAATTATAATGTATTTTAGGGCTTAAAATTAATAATTTCGAATTTTATAAAATTGTTGTGTATTATAGGCCTTATAAATTAATAATTTTGAATTGTAAGAAATTCTTGTGTACTTTAGGAATTATTTATAATATATTTCGAATTTTAAACAATTATTATATATTTTTAAGAATTATTTATAATTTCGAATTATATTAATTTACAAATAATACTTGTATGTATTAGTTAGATTCAGGATTTATTTACGGACGTGGATAACTTTGTGGTGAGGTAAGTTTTTTTCCTATTTTTATTTGTGCTTTGGCTTTATATTCTGCATCCGGTGATTAGCCACACTGTGGTCTATGTTTATTTATGCTTTGGCTTTATATATTGCATCCGGTGATTAGCCACACCGTGGTCTATGTTTATTTATGCTTTGGCTTTATATATTGCATCCGGTGATTAGCCACATCGTGGTCTATGTTTATTTATGCTTCGGCTTTATATTCTACATCCGGTGATTAGCCACACCGTGGTCTATGTTTATTTATGCTTTGGCTTTATATTCTGCATCCGGTGATTAGCCACACCGTGGTCTATGTTTATTTATGCTTTGTTTGTTATTATTATAGAATTTGTTGAATTAGTGTTAACTTAAGTTTAATTAGGATTAATACCATTTTAGATTGGCTTGTGATGGATAAAAGTTGGATGAATGCTTCTCGAATTAGTCAAGAATACGATGATGGAGTTAAAATTTTTATTAACTTTGCAAAGAATAACCTTCCGGGTAGTAATGAAAGGCTCCTTTGTCCTTGTAAGAAGTGTTGTAATCAGAAAAGGTTATGTGTGAAAGACGTATATGATGATCTAATTTGTCATGGGATTAATCCATCTTATACAAAATGGATATGGCATGGTGAAAGCAATGTGGCTACAACATCTAACACATATGTTGACAACAAAGAAAATGAAGATGATGAGTCTGAAGATCAATTAGATGAAATGTTTCGCGATGTTGGAAAGGAGTTCATCGATCGGTCAAACGAGTTGGATGAATTATTGAAGGATTCAAAATTACCTTTATGGCCGGGTTGTAGTAAATATACCTGATTATCTGCTGTATTAAAATTATTCAACTTGAAAGTTGGGAATGGGTGGAGTGACAAGAGCTTTACTGTGTTACTTGAGATATTAAAGGGAATGCTTCCAGATGATAATGAACTGCCGAAGAGTACATATGATGCCAAGAAGATTTTGTGTCCCATGGGTATGGGATATAAAAAGATACATGTTTGCCCTAACGATTGCATATTGTTTAGGAATGATTACAAAGATTTGCATGCATGTCCAATATGTGGGGCATCTCGTTTCAAAACAAGAGAGAATGTTGCTGGGAAAGTAAGTTTGAAAAGTCCACCAGCTAAAGTTATGTGGTATCTTCCAATTCTCTCTAGATTTAAGCGTATGTTTGCTAATCCAAGCGACACGAAAAACTTAACATGGCATGCAGATCAAAAAATTTCTGATGGTAAGCTTCGACACCCGGCTGATTCTCGTCAATGGACAACATTTGATAATGCATTTCCTGAATTTAGTCACGAGCCGAGAAATCTTAGGCTTGGACGACTTTGTACTGATTGTATGAACCCTCACGAGAACCTAAGTAGCAAACATAGCTCGTGGCCAGTTATGTTGGTAACTTATAATTTACCTCCTTGGTTGTGTATGAAACGCAAATACATATTATTGTGCTTAATGATTTCTGGGTCAAAACAACCAGGAAATGATATAGATGTCTTTTTGGCGCCTTTGGTTGAAGACTTGAAAAGTTTGTGGGATGAAGGTGCGTTAGTGTTTGACGCATACCGAAAAGAGAGTTTTAAGTTGCATGCAATGCTTTTCTGCACAATCAATGACTTTCCAGCTTAAGGAAACCTATCTGGATATAGTGTCAAAGGACATAAGGCATGCCCCATATGTGAAGATAATACATGTTATCATCAACTTGTTTATGGCAGAAAGACAGTCTACATGGGGCATCAAAGATTTCTAGATAAATTTCACCCTTATTGAAGATTAAAAAAAACTTTCAATGGGGTACAAGACTATACAGATGCTCCACAACCATTAACTGGGATTCAAGTTTATGAACGCGTAGACTATATCAATGTTACTTTTGGTAAGACTCAAAAACTTAAATCTCAAAGAGGTAAGAGATCAAAATCTAATGTTGATGTACCATCAAATGAGAAGAGTCTGTGGAAAAAGAAATCAATATTCTTTGATCTTCCATATTGGAAGACACTTGATGTCAGACATAGTATTGATGTGATGCATGTTGAGAAAAATGTGTGTGATAGTCTTGTTGGAACTCTTTTAGACATAAAAGGTAAGACTAAAGATGGTCTCAATGCTAGATTGAACTTGATTGAAATGGGTATACGACCTACATTAGCTTCACGTAGTGGTGATAAGAAGACATATTTGCCTCCAGCTGCTCATACTTTGTCAAGAAAGGAGAAAATAAGTTTTTGTGAATGTTTACGTGGGGTAAAGGTACCACAATGGTACTCATCAAATATCAGTAGACTTGTTAATATCCAAGATTTAAAATTGGTGGGATTGAAGTCTTATGATTGCCATGCCTTAATGCAACAACTATTGCCAGTGGCTGTTAGAGGCATATTGCCGAAAGTCATTGATCTAGACAAATTAGATGAATTGCAGAATGGCATTATAGTTACACTATGCTTGCTAGAGATGTATTTTCCACCTGCGTTTTTTGATATCATGGTTCATTTGCTTGTACATTTGGTGAGAGAGATCAGAGAGTGTGGTCCAGCTTATTTGAGGTGGATGTACCCATTTGAAAGGTACATGAAAGTCTTAAAAGGTTATGTGAGGAACCGATATAGGCCAGAAGCATCTATTGTTGAAAGTTATATTGCTGAAGAGGTTATTGAGTTCTGTACTGAATATTTGGCAGAGGTAGAGGCAATTGGTGTTCCAAAGTATCGACATGAAGGAAGAATTGATGGAAAGGGTCATCGACATCCCAAAATGCATACTATGTCTCGTGAAGATGTTGAGCAAGTACACTTATACATCTTGCATAATACAAGTGAAGTCGAACCCTATTTAGATGAACACAATGCCTTAATTAGGGAGCAAAACCCCAGAAGAACAGACATATGGATTGTGAGCGAACATAATCATACTTTTATTTGTTGGTTCAAAAATAAAGTTCTTGGAGATAATAATGTTTCTGAAACTATACGATGGTTAGCTCATGGTCCTAGTATGCAAGTCGTATGTTATAATGGATATGACATTAACGAATTTTATTTTTACACAAAAGCTCAAGATGAAAAAAGCACTATGCAAAATAGTGGAGTTTCTTTAGTTGCCAATTCAATGCATTTCAGTAGTTCAAAAGATAGAAATCTTATAATTGCACAATTGTCATATTATGGTGTGATTGAAGAAATATGGGAGGTTGATTATGTGAAGTTCAGGGTCCCAGTGTTCCGATGTAGATGGGTAGATGGCAAACATGGTGTGAAAGTTGATGAGTTAGGATTTCCTTGTAGATCTTAATCGGGAAGGTCACAAAAATGAGCAATTCATAATGGCATCCCAAGGGAAACAAGTATTTTATGTTAGTGCTCCTTCTGATAAAAAATGGTCAGTTGTTCTTCATGGGAAGAGACAAATTACTACAGATGGGATTGAAGACGTTGATGTTGAGGAAATACCGCCATTTTCTTCATGTTTATTGCCGATTATTGTAGATAATGAAATAGATGAAGTGCATGCATCACGGGATGATCATAATGAAGAGATATGGGAGCATTGATTATTTCATGTAATGCTTTAAGTTCTTACTGTGTTTTAAAGTTTTATTATTGTAATATTTATATATATATTTTTTCATTTAAAGTTTTTTCATTTAATATTATTTCACGCATGACTTGTTTTAAATTTTTTCATCTAATAATTTTTCTATTTGAACAGGCTTATGGATTCATCAAATAATCCTACTGATGATAGTACTATCCGAGGTACTGGTTCAACTCAAGATAGTGATACTAGTACTAAGACGAGTGGGGCGACTCATTTGAAGAAAGTCTTTCTAGAGCGTAATACTTTAGGAAGGAAGCCAGTTCAATTTGATGGAATGCATCCTCTTGGGCCAACCGTAGCGGAACTTTCAAGTTATGCGGCATTAGTGGCACGTATTAACGTTTCTATCACAATAAAGTCATGGGTGAATGTTCTAATGGATACTAAGGAGAATGTTTGGGAAGAAATTCTGGTAACCTTTTTTGATATTTAGATTTTTATTTATCAAATAAATTAATATAATTGCATTGGATACTAATATATAACTTTTTCTTGTAGAGTACTTACGATATTCCCAACACAGATGATATGAAGAAGCATTGGATACAATATGCGGGTCAACGGTGGAAAGATTTTAAAACAAAATTGACTAGCAAGTATATATTTGGCAATTTGTCACATATGAATTCATGTGATAAATACTCATTCCTTGATCCAGTGGTATGGAATGAGTTTGTGCAGCTTCATACAGGTCCAGAATATGAGGTATCATTATTCTACTATCAATTATTAGCTCAATTTGATAAGTTTGTTAATTATATTATGTATTGCTACTTTTTTTTTTTTTGAAACAATGTATTGCTACTTAATGTTTTGTTTATATGTAGGCAAAAAGAAAAAAGCATCAAGAAATACAAGCTAAGAATATTCATCCACATAATTTATCTCGAGGAGGTTATAAAAGATTGGAAAAAATTATGATGGATGAGAAGATGAAAGAACAACAAGACATGGCAGATTCAGATCCATCACATACAATTAGTCCCCCATCTCCTCCACATAGACATGAAAAGTGGAAGAGAGCAAGAATGGACAAGTCTGGAAATATACTGATGAGGTAATGGTAAGTTATAATTTTCTTTTCTATGTTAATAGGTAATTTTATTTACACATATAATTATTAAATATTGTTTATAAATGCTAGGATTCTTTTGAGATGGAAGCTTCTCAAGGATCATTCGTTGCGTCAGGAAGACAAGATATACTATCTGCTGCGCTAGGTACTGATGAGCATCCTGGTCGTGTTAGAGGCATGGGAAGAGGATATGGCATAAAAAGTGTATTTGGTAATGCAAAGCGTACTCCTCACACGCCTATAGAAGACGTTAAACGAATGGTTGACTCTGCTGTTGCTGCTGTTGAAGCACGATTTGAAGAACGATTTGAAGCACGAGTCGAAGAACGATTAGAAGCACGAGTTCAAGAACAATTAGAAGCACGACTTCAAGAACAATTACAAGCACGACTTCAAGAACAATTAGAAGCACGGATGGCTAAAATGATGCAACAATTCAGTAATATGCAGACTCCTCTTCATCAAGCTGCACAATCAAGGCAAGATGATGTCATATGTGAGCATGTTTCACCACAAAATGACAGTCAAAAAGCTAGTTCCCCATACCCTTTTGCTGATTTACCGGCGGTAAGTAATTGTTTATAATTAATCTTATTATTATTATTATTTATTAAAATATAATTAATGCAGTTAGGGGCACGATGCCAATTGTACTTGGAAGATCCCACTAGACGTCCAGTAGCATTTGGGATAGCCTACAGTGGTGGACAAGTTCATGGGGTTACACTAAATGTAGATCAAGTGAAGGTGAGCATAGACAAAGTCATTGATCCACGTGCAAAGGTACCATTCCCCACCAGTGAAGTTCAGCTTGTAGGTTCTGCATTTCAACAGTTTATTATTTGGTCAAAGAAGCTGACAGAGTTATGTACTCAAGCTGATAAGGTATGTACGCTATAAATGTATTTGTATTTAAAATAGTATACAATTGACTTTTTAAAAATAATAATTGTTATTTATATTAAAATGGAAAGTTAAAAGGAATGACCAAATCGACTTTTGAATCAGTTGTGAAATCTCATCATCATGCATTGACTTTAGCTGATCCGGATTCTCTGAGTAGAACATGCTTAAAGGCATACAAGATTGCTTGTAGTCTTGAACACAATGTGGTGATGCAAATTCCTCGTGGTGTTGTGGGTAAAATTAATTATGACTTACAACTTGAGAGTTTGGAAATCATTCGCTTATTAAATATGGATACCTTAGATATTTCTATTATTCAGTTCTTTATAAGGTAATATGTTTTTAGTATTATTTGATCAAAATAGTTTTAATTTTATTTAACATAATTATTAGTAATTTATATGATTGCTTTTGATTCTGAGCAGGGGTATTTATAAACAGTATGGTTTTCAATCACAAACCAAGTATGGATTTTTAGATCCAAGTTCGATTCAACCGAAACTGGTGACTAGAAATGAGAGGATAAAGTATATAAGTGAAACCATGGGATATGGTGAGATGAAAGATTGCTATTTAGGCCCATATAATTTCGAGTAAGCATTTGATTATGTTTTAAAATACAATACCTTATATATAATATACTATAAACTAATTAATAAAATTCTTATTTGTAGGGGACATTGGATGTTGATGGCTATTTGTCCTAAATTATATGAAATCTATTGGTTTGATTCCATTGGTACTCCGCCACGTGATGATATTAAAGATATATTTGAAACGTATGTAAATTTATAAATATAATTAATACTTATTATTAATATACTGATGTCAAACATTTATGTATATTTTATATGTCTTATATTAATAGGTCTTTGAAAGCAACAAGCATAATAGGTGGAAAGAAAGCAAGTCGTCAAGTAAAATGGATTACATGTTCGGTAAGTACATATATCTTATTGTTTTTTATTAATAAAATCTTAATTATATTAATTATTTCAAATGTAGTGTGCCATACAAAGAGGAGGTACCGAATGCGGATATTATGTGATGAAATTCAAATGGTGGAGAGTTGAGAATGGTAGGAACGTGTACAAATGCCGTAAAAAACGGAGAAATGGTCCAATCATTTTGAGCCACAAGTTTAACAATCTCCACCTTGGATTAAATTCACTGTGAGAATTAACAACTGGAACAACCGACTATACTCAAGCATTTCTTGAACTTAGCAATAGGAAGAGGCTTGGTAAGCATGTCTGCTGGATTCTCCAATGTGTGAACCTTCTAGACAACAATATCTCCCGCAGCTACAACATCTCGGATAAAATGGTATCTGACATCAATGTGTTTGGTTTTGGCATGATATGTATCATTTTTGGTGAGGTGGATAGCACTCTGACTATCCGAGGACACAACAGTCTGACTCTGTGAAACACCAAGTTCCATAACCAAACCCCGTAGCCAAGTAGCTTCTTTGACACCCTCTATTGCTGCAATATATTCCACCTCAGTCGTAGACAACGCAGCGATAGACTGAAGCGTAGCTTTCCAACTGATAGCACAATTACAAAGAGTGAAAATATAACTGGAAAGCGATCGACGTCTGTCAAGATCACCACCATAATCCGAATCTACAAGCCGACAATGTCAGTAGATACAAAAGAACTCCAATCAAAAACCAAGCCCCAAAGAGGAAGTACCCTTTAGGTACCGTAGAATCCACTTGACAGCGTTCCAATGTTCCTTACAAGGGCTTTGCATGTAATGGCTCACAACACTTACAGAATAAGCCAAATTAAATCAGGTCTAGTGTATACCATAACATACATAAGACTTCCAACAACACTAGAGTAAGGAACTTTTGACATATAAGCCACATCAACATCAGATTTAGAGCATGAATGAGAAGATAACTTAAAATGTGCACCAAGTGGAGTAGACACAGACTTACAATTAGACATATTGAATCGATCAAGCACTTTCTCAACATATTTTTTCTGGGATAGATAAAGTTTACTAGCTTTACGATCCCTGTGTATCTCCATGTCAAGAATCTTCTTTGCTGCACCAAGGTCTTTCATCTCAAACTCATTGCTTAGTTGAGACTTCAACTTCTCAATAAGAGACATGTCAAGGGAAGCAGTGAGCATATCATCAATATAAAGTAGAAGGTAGACAAAAGACCCATTAGAAAATTCTTTGAAATAGACACAACTGTCATATTGGCTTCTTGAGAATCCTTGCCCTAGCATACAAGTATCAAACTGCTTGTACCATTGCCTTGGAGCTTGCTTTAGCCCATAAAGAGACTTCTGCAGACAGCATACACAACGTTCCTTACCAGGAACCTCAAACCCCTCAGGTTGGTACATGTAAAGTTCTTCATCATCTCTCCATGTATGAATGCAATACTTACATCAAGTTGCTCCAACTCCAAATAAAAAAGAGCAACAAAAGCAAGTAGTACACGTATAGAGGTATGACGAACAACAGGAGAAAAGATCTCGTTAAAGTCAATACCTTCACTTTGATCGAAACCTCGAATAACCAACCGTGCCTTCCACCGTGCTTTCTCAACCCCAGGGATGCCTTATTTCTTCTTGTAAATCCACTTACAGCTCAATGGGCATTTACCTTTTGGCAACTCTATCAGCTCCCAAGTATCATTCTTATGGAGACTTTCCATCTCCTCTTGCATAGCAACCAACCACTTGGACGAGTTGACACAGGAAATAGCCTCAGAGTAGCAGGATGGATCACCATCAACCTCCTGTGCAACTGAAAGAGCATAAGCAACCAATTGGGTTTTATCATCACTAGCATACCTATCAGGTTTTTTAATTGTCCTCCTAGGCCGATCTTGGGCAATAGAGTGCACTCGTGGTGGCTCGACGAGAGGTGCGGTGCTAGTAGATGCATCATCTTTAGTATTACCATCAGTGGTAGTAATACTATTAGTTGGCCTGAACTCAAACTCCACCTTCTCACCAGTACTTTGTGTATCACCTGTACTAGGAAGAACACAATCTTTTCCAAAAGAAAATAGTGAATTTTCATCAAAAGTGATATCTCGACTCAGAATGATCTTGTGAGAATCAGGAGACCATTGACGATATCCTTTTGACTCAGAAGCATAATCAAGGAAAATGCGTTTGATAGCTCTAGGGTTTAATTTACCCGTGTTGGAATGAGCATATGCAGGACATCCAAAAACTCTTAACATAGAGTAGTCAACAGGATTACCTGACCAAACTTCCTTTAGAATGTTGAAATTAAGGGATGAATGTGGAGATCTATTTACCAAATAGGATGCAGTAGAAACGACCTCGGCCCAAAAGCCACGTCGTTTCTATAACCCAGCATTAGAGAGCATACAGCGAGCTCTCTCTAACAGAGTCCTGTTCATACGTTCGGCGACACCATTCTGCTAGGGTTTTCTAGGCAAGGCCTTGTGCCTGGCAATTCCTTGTGCTGCACAGAACTCATTGAAATCTGACTCATAGAACTCCAAGCCATTGTCTATCTTGAGTTTCTTGACCTTTTCCCCAGTCTGAGTCTCAACAAGTATTTTCCACTTTTTGAAAATAGAAAATGATTGATTTTTGTGTTTCAAGAAATAGACTCAAACCTTACGAGAAAAGTCATCAATAATAGACATAAAATATGTACAGCCTCCCATAGACTAGAATTTAGTCGGTCCCCATAAATCAGAATGTATATATTCCAATACATCTTTGGTACGATATGTAGCAGTAGTGAAACTAACCCTCTTTTGTTTCCCAAAAACACAATGCTCACAAAATTGTAATTTACCCGTACCTGAACCGAGGAGACATTTCTTGCTTAGGATATGCATGCCTTTCTCACTCATATGCCCCAAACGCATATGCCATAGTTGAGTGAGATCAGCATCAGACACCGATGAGGATACCGCAACTGAACCTGTCAAAATACTGCCATGCAACACGTACAAGCTTCCAGAACGAGAAGCTTTCATGAGAACAAGAGAGCCTTTTATAACCTTCAGAACTCCACCTTCAGCTATGTACTTGCACCCTAGAGATTCCAAGGTGCCCAATGAAATCAGCTTGCGTTTCAAATTAGGAATATACCGAACATTGGTAAGAATCTTGATAACGTTATCATGAGTTTTAATCTGCACACTTCCAATTCCACTAACCTTACATTGGGTATCATTACCCATCAAGACAACTCCACCATCAACTGGTTCTAGAGAGACAAACCAGTCTTTGTGAAGACACATGTGGAATGTACAACCAGAGTCCAAAATCCAATCAGTTTTGCTCCGTTTGTCACCGGAGCTAACAGATAACATAACATCGCCTTCTGAATCACTTTCAACAACACTAGCTTCAGCGGACTTCTTCTCTCTCTCTTGCTTGTTCTTCAGTTTGAAGCATTCAGTCACATCATGACCATGCTTCTTGCAGTACTTATAGGATTTGTTGGACTTACGTCTTTTAGACTTGGACCTAGACTTTTTATTGCTATTCTCTGTTTCAACTGAACGACCCTTAACAGTCAAGCCTTCACCTTTGTCCTCAGACTTAATTTCTAAGTCAAACTTTTCTTTGGACAATAGGTTCGACTTAACATTGTCAAGAGTTAGGACATCAAGAGTGTTACCATACAGCATAATTTCTTTGAAATGCTTGTATGATTTAGGGAGAGAAACAAGCAATAAAATAGCACGATCCTCATCTTCAATTATGACATCAATATTTTCCAAGTCAAGTAAAATAGAATTGAATTCATCCAAATGAGACTGAATTGAAGTACCTTCCGTCATACGGATTGTGTACAGCCGCTCCTTCAGGCGCAGCTTGTCCGCTAGAGATTTGTCCATGTAGCAGGAATCCAGCTCAGACCATAAACCTAACGTAGTCATCTCACCTACCACCTCAAATAGAACCGATTTTGACAGGCATAATTGAATGGTTGAACGTGCATTGTCATCCAAATCTTCCCAATCTTCATCTATCATTATAGCCGGTTTCTTCTTCTTCCCAGCTAGTGTTTTTTTCAAACCGTTCTGGGTTAGAACGGCTTCCATCTGAACCTTCCAGATAGAAAAACTAATTTTCCCGTCGGGCTTCTCGATATCAAACTTTGTAACAGTTGACATCTTTGAAAATAATTCTCAATTAAACCGCTCTGATATCACTTGTTAGGAATATAGCGGAATAATGCGGAAGCGAATAATCGAAAATTGAGAATTATAGAAGTTAAATAATAGAAACAATTGATTGGTGCATTTACAAAGCAAAAGAGGAGAAAAAAATGGCAAACATTGCATGTAAACACACGTGAGAAAGACAAGAGGATAAAGATGAATTGATAATTTATTGGTGCATTTACAAAGCAAAACATTGCATGCTATTTATACATTGAAAGAGGAGAAAAAAATGGCAAACCCATGGTGGAGAGTTGAGGATGGTAGGAACGTGTACAAACGCCGTCAAAAACTGAGAAATGGTCAAGTCATTTTGAGCCACAATTTTAACAATTAAAATGACCAAAACGAAGTCATTTTGGTACGGGATGCACAATGCATTGTACACCCTGGTCCACGATATAAATTGCCAGTTTTAGAAGAAAAATTTTGTGACCTTGGATTTAGCTTTATTATTACTACTAGTTATCACACGCACATTGCGCGATTAAACCAATGCCCAATGCGTATTTATAAATTAGTGTTTCTTAATTGGTTAAAGTAGTCATACAATTATGAGAGAGAAAAAATGCTAAATTAATAAAAATTAAAGAAATAGTCTCAATGCTTATATATTTTAATAAAACATAACGAAATTGTAAATAGTTAAATTGCAACTAAAATAAGTAGAAACAAATGTTTCAAAAAACAAAGTAGAAACAAATAAACCACTTACATGGGAGCAAATGGAGTGTCATCATTGTCACTTGTTTGGACACCGGTCCGACCATTTAAAATTCATGTGTAATTGTATTTGTGATAAAGTACTTTATAGTTCGTCCGGACAGGTTTGACAATGACATTTGAGATGATGTACCATTTGTTGGTTTGTAAAGTGATATCATACATTCCAATGTCATTATCAAACACTATTGATTGAACCCGAGTTCCTTGCATTTAGATATAGCATTTACAATGATCGATGTTGGTGGTGAATGAGAGCATCTTTATAATAACAATAATACTAATAATGACAAAAATAAAATAATAATAATAATAATAATAATAATAATAATAATAAAGGAAGAAAAATTTTACTATTTGCTTACTGTTTCATTCTCAAGTATGATGAGCATATACTTTTTCTCAAGTGTTCCAATAGCGTTTTTTGATTCGTTTTTCTTAATGACATGAACTGTAAAACAATAGCCCACAGTTTGTGTGTCAATACCAATTAACTTTACTACATTTGTCATTACTAATATCCTTGTGTCATGGAAAATTAAATATGTTCATAAAGGATGTTATGAAATAATATAATGGGAACCACAATATAAATTCAAAAACCATAGATTAGGGAGTTAGGAGTAACTAAAATGTGTAGATTATAGAGGATTATAATGAGGACCACAACATTACATACAAGGATACAAGTATAGATGAGCAGATTATACAATAGATATATTTACATAACGATATTGAAGTTATACTAATTAATGAGTATACCATCATTGATTTTTTTAAAAAAAAAAAACTGTAATCATTATGAGTACAAATACAAATAATAGAATTAGCATGATAATATTTTGACAATCATACCTATAGAATGGCAAGTAGATGGTGTGTTGCAAAATATGTTTGGTTTAATTTTGGGTGAATACCAGTGAGGAGGGGAGGGGTTTATATACTGTTGTTTTGGGTAGAATAATGGTTTAGTTAGGAATCTATACAAAATTGTATTATAGAAATCTATACAGAATTGTATTATAGAATATTGCCAATTTGTTTGAAAGCTGCAATAAAGAAATAAATTGCCTAAAGAATTTAATGTTAAACTTCCGTTATTTTTAACGGAAATAATTTGGTAAAATTATAAAAGATTAGGATATATTAGGAATTTAATTGGAGGTTGCACAATAAGAAGAACACAAAGTACAATATGTTATAGCAGACTATTACACCAACATTTTTTTAGTTCCAGTTAAAGGTCTAACATTATTGGCTCTTATTATAAGTGTAGATTATTAGTACTACTACTACTACTACTACTACTACTACTACTACTATTATTATTACTAGTATTTTCGCCCGTGCGTTGCACGGAATGGATTTGCTATATTATTTTAAAAATAATTGGATCGATATACAATTATATAAATTATAACATGAAATATTATATAGCGCAATTGATGAAATTTGTTGGACCGATTATGTTTTCTGATGTTTTCCTTGAATTAAAGCAAATCATTGTCCAATTACCCGTGTGATGCACAAATAAATTTTTTGTTATATATTTAGATAATAAAAATAAAGATAAAATTATAAAAAAATTATATTGAACATGTACATTTATTTGATTATAAGATTAGTGCAAAAGTATTACTCAATTAATTGATAATATATGACTTGTTTGTCTACAATCACTACAAAAAAACGCGGATTTAGCGACGGACAAAATCCGTCGCTAAATAGCAAAAATCCGTCGCTAAACAGTTTAGCGACGGATTAGCGACGGAATTCGTCCGTTGCAAAAAGCCTTCTCGCTAGAATTTAGTGACAAATTTTTTTTCCGTCGCTAGATTTAGCGACGGAAAGTTCCGTCGCTAGGTAAAATTATTCCGTCGCTAAATTCTTTCTAACGACGAATTTGAAGATGAAATTTGTGAGGAAATAGCGACAGTAATTTTCGTCGCTAGATTTAACGACGGAAAATCCGTCGTTAAAATAAGAAAAAATCCGTTGCTAATTTCCTAGTTTGTAGATATAGTGACGAATTTGAAAGGGAATAGCAACGGATATTTCCGTCGCTAATTATATATATTTTTTTAAAAAAATTATTTTAATTAAAATCTCTATTTTTAAATTTACCTTTGAAAGCTTAAAATCCATATCAACACACTATATCTAACACTATTATCATCAACACTTTCTAGTACTATCAAATTACAATCAAACTTAATATTAGCACAATAAAATTAAACTATTATCAAACTTTATACTAACACAATATTTTTTTTGTTTGAAAAAAAATCCGACTTCATTAAAATCAAATGGCCTCAGCCAAGATTATATCATAAATGAAAGAAGGGTGGGAAGAGGTCCACTAACACAATACTTTAAATTACACTTTTAATACAATAATATATATCATCAAAACACAATACTATCAAATAAAAAATGCAATTACATAACAAAAGTCTGAAAGTAGCATTTTTCGTTGATTTTGGATCACCAGGTTGAATCATGCGAGCAGCTGCATATAAAACTTCCCTTGCTATCATGAGCACACACTACATACAGATGCTATTCTGCAAATTTGTTTAATTCTTGCAATTTTTAAACAAAGAATCCAGTCAGAATAGGAATATCTTAAATTCCATTAAGGAAGGGGGAACATTTTTACATATGAGAAAATTATGAAAATGACTACAAATTTTCTCATACAACAATTTCACGGGGATTGTAGTCTGAATGTATATCGCCAGATTTCTGTCAATAAGTTATTAGCGATTAAAGTATGAACCTGCGAACTAAGATAAAAATAGTAAATCTTCCAACAGAAAGTAAGGTAACCAACTCATATACATGAGATTCAAATGATTTGAGAAAACTGCACAGAGGTGTACGTAAGGATTTTGGTGTTATTCAAATAAACTATGCATGTCTTACCTATTCTTTATTGAAGCACACATAGCCATGAAAGCTTGCTCTACATTAGTAGCATCTTTTGCACTGGTTTCCATGAATGGAATGCCTATTTCATCAGCAAATGCCTGTATAATGATAGAGCACAACCAATAGATTCTCAGTTGAGAAGGAAAAAGTGCTCATGGTAGTCTTAAAAGAAGATCAATTATCTGTCTATTATAATTAACTCTGTTCACCTTAGATGTTTCATACGAGACAGCTCTGTTTGCTGCAAGATCACATTTGTTCCCAACAAGAAGTTTGTTGACATTTTCACTAGCAGTATCCCACTAAATATTGGCAAAGAACAAAGGCAACTTAAATGACTTTTACGAACATTTATTTCACAAAAGAGTAAAAGTGAAATGAAAGAAATCAAGCTGTAGTAGTAAATTAAAGCTCACAATTTGAAGTTTTAATGTTTTCCCATCTTGCTCCACGATGCGAATTTTCTACAAGAAAGAATAAATTGTGACAATTTCCCTTTGTTCAGTTTCCTTCTTTCTTCTTCCCCAACCCTCTTGAGGCAGTTGTGGGTGAGGAAATAGATAACTGATAATTACATTAAATGAAATGGCTTATGGTTAATAACAATTTACTTACAAAGCCAACTCCAATGGTGCTGATATAACTCTCCAATTAGCAAAAGTTTGAACAAATAGTCACTGCAAGGAAGGAGAAGCAGATGCAATCAGTTAGCCAACCATTAACTTGTAAAAGTAAAAAAGATGCTTTTGATTAACTCTAGTTCACTCCTAGATATAGTCATATAGAAAAAGTAAAAATGTGAAAGCAACTAAACTGTCACAAAAAATTCAAGATATGACCTTAAATGGTCAACTCCAGTGAAATGGAGGCAGCAGTAAGATGATAGCTCAGATACATCGGAACAATAATTTCAGCAGTATGCCTCTTAGCATTTATCAAATTATATATTTTTATATAGAGGGCTGGCAAGTGGCACCACTAAAATTAAGATTATAGGCACTAACAATTTACCATATTCAAATTACCACAAAAAAAAAAAAAACATCATTTGCTTGTGTATCTCAAAAGCTTTCTGTGTTTAACTTTGCTTCATGAATTTAATGCATTTGAAGTAGAGGCTCAAGCTTAGAACATCCAAACTGTTGAATCCATTTGAAGAATGAACATAATATTGACTCAGACTACACTGCCTACCTTTTAAAGGCTCTACAAACGCTAATTCTCATCTTAACTTCACAAAAAAAATAACCCTAACCAAACTCTCTAATTCATAGAGCCTGCATATCAACCTTCATATCCATACAATTAATCAAACACCACAACTTCAATCATAATCTGGAATCCTTTCTCATTCATCTCACATGTACATGTTTACACATCTACGACGAATCAGAACTTGTAGAAAGCTGAAAGGAACACATCAAATAAGAAGATAATTACCGTATTTCCCCACCAGTATTTCCGTCAATGGACGTGGTTAGTGGAGGTCGGTAGACGGCAGGTCGCGGAGCAGGCTGGTGAGCTTGTCGCGGTGGGGCAGCGGTGCAGGCGGGCGGTGCTGGTCGCGGTCGCGGAGGCGCGGAGCAGGCTGGACGCTGGTCGAGGTCGCCGGTGGAGGAGCGGTGCTGGTCGAGGTCGCCGTCGGCCACGCAGCTGGTTGGATTCGTAGCCCCAGGTTCGCACTTCGCAGCAGCAGAGGAAACAAAGGAAGTTGGAGACGCATTGCGGCTAGGGATTTTAATTAGATCTAATTTTATATTTATATTTGCATTTAGCGACGGAATTTTGAATCCGTCGCTATATTTAGCGATGGATTCAAATTCCGTCGCTAGATTTATTTTAAAAAAAATCGTAAACTCATCCCGTTATTACGTTAGCGACGGAAATTTGAATCCGTCGCTAGATGTAGCGACGGATCCAAATTCCGTCGCTAGATTTTATTTTTTAAAGAAATTGAAGCCCGCTCCATGAATTATCTAGCGACGGAATATGAATCCGTCGCTACATCTAGCGACGGATTCAAATTTCCGTCGCTAGATTTTTATTTTAAAAAAATTTTGCTCGTTCCGTTAATCATCTAGCGACGGAATTTTGAATCCGTCGCTATATATATAGCGACGGATTCAAAATTCCGTCGCTAGATTTTGTCAAAAAAAAAATCACACTCAAATTTTTGAAGCAAAATAAACCCGGGAATAATGCTCTAGCGACGGATCATAAAATCCGTCGCAAATCCGTCGCTAGAATATTATTCCCGGGTTTATTTTGCTTCTAAAAAAATTAGCGCGAAATTTTTGACAAAAATCCGTCGCTAATCCGTCACTAATCCGTCGCAAGTGTATGCGCAAAAAATTACCGCTAAAATTACCTACGAATTTAACGACAAAATATTTTCCGTCGCAAATCTGTCTCTAATCCGTCGCTGATCCGTCGCTAATTTTCAATTTTTCCAAAATATGTAAATCCGTCGCTAATCCGTCGCTATTCCGTCTTTAAATTAGCAACGGAATGAATCCGTCGCTAAATCCGTCGTTATATCCGCGTTTTTTTGTAGTGAATTATCTTAAAAAGATCAATATGTAATATGACTTATGTAATTATATTATTACTAAAATAAATATGGGAAAAATTAGAAATAATTTAATTATAATTATTGGACCGATTATGTTTTCTGATGTTTTTTTTACTTGAATTAAAGCAAATAATTGTCCAATTACCCGTGCGATGTACAAATAAATTTTTTATTATATATTTAGATAATAAAAATAAATATAAAATTATAAAAAAAAATTATATTGAACATGTACATTTATTTTTTTGAAAACCAACATGTACATTTATTTGATTATAAGATTAGTGCAAAAGTATTACTCAATTAATTGATAATATATGACTTGTTTGTCTACAATTATCTTTAAAACATCAATATGTAATATGACTTATGTATGACTTATATATATATAGATTATAACAATGTACTAATCCTAATGCATAACAATGTTTTGATGTTATAGGGTTTCGTGTTTTAATATTATTGTACTTTTAATATTATTTTATTGTTTTAATTGTTTTAATGTACAATATTTTGGGAAATAGGATTTCATTTTTGAGGATTTTATTTTTATAAGTATTATAACAATGTACTAATCCTAATGCACAACAATGTTTTGATGTTATAGGATTTTGTGTTTTAATATTATTGTACTTTTAATATTATTTTATTATTTTAATTGTTTTAATGTACAATATTTTGGGCGGCAAATAGGATTTTGTTTTTGTTGGATATTTGTACAGTAATGGAGATTAATGGTTCAGATGTCTACCATGCAAGCTTAAATAATAATGGTTCAGATGTCTACCATGCAATATTATTGAGTTTGGTGGAGATGTTTTTGGGATACTTGAGAGGTCTCGAGAGGTGTTCGAGAGGTCGTGCGAGAAGTCGATTCGCGGAATTGTCTCGCAAGAGTTATGTCTCGAACATACTTTGTGCAGCAATGTCTCGCTGGAGCCATGTCTCGAACTTCATACACATTTCCTTGTGATTTGTGAAACAAAATCTTAATCATGGAAATGGTTTGAGGAAGCTGAAGAGTTGTAGTTCATTCACGTGTGTTTAATATATATTATGTGTCTTGTTGGCAGTGGCGGAGCCAGAAAAATTGTTCAGTGGGGGCGAAACATAAAAGGAATATAATCATAAATATTGTTAAATATGGACGAAAAATAAAACATATCAAAACTATATAAAAATATTCATAACAATATATAAAACATAATTAATTTAATAAAATAGTTCAAATAAAAAACATATTATAAATTGTATATATCATTATTAATTTTAAGAAAAGTTATATATATATATATATATATATAGGGTCATGTTCAAGTGTGGCCGTGCTCTTAGGTGTGAACAGTGCGGCCTCACCACTATGTATACAGATATACACCACTCAGTGTTAGAAAATGCACCACACAAATATGCATCGTTAGGGACGCATCACCCAAAAACACACCACTAGGTATGCAAATATACACCACACAGTATTAGCAAATGCACCATTAGGGACATGGGAGTTATGGTGCATTATTTTGGGTGTGTGGTGTGTTTTATGGTGTTTTTGTATATTTTCATTGTGGTGTGTTTCTTAACATTGAGTGGTGTATTTCGTAACATTGAGTGGTGTGTGACCGCACGGCCACACCTAAGAGCACGGCTATATATATATATATATATATATATATATATATATATATATATATACACACATTAAAAAAGCTAAGGAGGAACGAAAGCCGGAGAGAATAAAAATATTGAGAATGATGTTACAAAGAGGGATGAAAGCTTTAGGATTCGAACCGTCGCCCTCTGCCAAGTAAAATCACGCATCATCCAACTCACCCACCTGACACACTAGTTGTTCTCTCTGTTTTTTTTATACTTATATCTAAAGTTGTACTATATATACACATATACATACAAGGGCTATATATGGGGTGGGGGTGGGGTGAGTGGGGGCAGCTGCCCCCACTGCCCCCATTGTGGCTCCGCCACTGCTTGTTGGCATATGTTCTTGCATGATAAGACATTAATGTATATATATGTAGTGTGGTACTCTTCTTTATGTTTACCTCTCGCGAAGCCTGAACCTTTCATTTGGGCTTTCACCTCTCGAAGGGATGAATCTCTATTTTGATAAAGTTTAGTTACTTTGCATGTGAGTATCTATATTTGACATTTCATGCTTTGCATACAGCCATGCACTTGAGATATTAAGATACTAAAATATGTGGGTAATTTATTGAATTACTGTTCATGCAAGGTTACAAGATTTACGTGAAAGGTTACCTCTCGAATGGGGAAGTTCTGTCCAGTTATTATGCATGTGGCTATGGACTTAATATTTGTTAATTACATGTACACATGTATTTGAAATATTTGAGTTGTGGATATAATTATTTGAATTATATTCCATGCATAAGGATCAGAGTGCTACGTAAATAAATCCCAAGTTTGATATTTTTCATATATATCTTTGGAAGTTGGTTTTGTAACTGCTATAAACTTCCAGTAACCTCTCCTAACAATTAGAATTTATCTCTATAAATTCTAGGAGTGTTATATGAAGATATATAGAATATCCAGAGAATATCACAGAGAAATATACATGCAATTAATTTGCATGAGACCAAGATATGTCACGGTCCTACAATTCTACGGGAAATTCTTAATTGAAGCAACTTAAGAATTTCATTATCTTCTTGTATCCCATAAGATTAAATTTGGAACCCTGTTGCTTTTCTAAGGGAGATTTAAAGCTTATAGGAAAGTGATTACACGCCTGAAGATACCAGATGATCCGGTTTTGTTCCCTTGTTCTTCTGTATTATTTTGTCTCTCTTTTGTATTACAGATGTCAGCAACATATTTTTCCAACAGTTTTGGAGGATTTTGTTTATATATATATATATATATATATATATATATATATATATATATATATATATATATAGTTTATAACAATGTACTAATCCTAATGCATAACAATGTTTTGATGAGCGCGTTCGTCCCCGGCAGGTTGATAACAGACAACATTATGATTGCTTTTGAAGCCCACCAATATATAAAGAGGAAAGTGCAGGGTAAGGAAGGTATGCTGGCTCTCAAACTTGACATGAGCAAGGCTTTCGATCGTGTTGAATGGCCTTTTCTTCATGCTATCCTTCTCAAATTGGGTTTCAATGAAAGATGGATCTCTCTTATTATGGAATGTGTCTCAACTGTTGAGTATCATATTGCAAGTGATGGGAAGCTGATTGGTCCTATTATCCCTTCCAGAGGTATAAGACAAGGTGATCCAATTTCTCCCTACCTGTTTATAATAGTAGCTGAAGGTCTAAGTGCAATGTTAAAAGATGCTGAGACCAAAGGTCGACTCCATGGGGTTCAAGTGGCTCGGGGTGCTCCAAAAATCTCTCGCCTTCTATTCGCAGATGACAGCTTTCTATTCTGCAAAGCTACCATCCCTGAAATACAGTCTTTAAAAGCCATTCTTGATGATTATACTGCAGCTTCTGGTCAGCTAATCAACTTCAGCAAGTCCTCACTTTTCTTCAGCCCAAACGTCAACAATAACTTGAGATCTATGACCTGTAACATTTTGAACATTGTTGGATCCGGGACCTCTGGCAACTACCTTGGATTACCTTCTCTTGTAGGCAGAAACAAAAAGGAAATATTGGGGTTTCTTAAAAACAGAGTTCTCAATAGAATCCGGAGTTGGAACCACAAATTTCTCCCCAGGGCCGGGAAAGAAACTCTAATCAAAAGTGTCATTCAAGCAATTCCCTCTTACGTGATGAGTGTCTTCCATATTCCAAAGGATATTGTGAGAGATATTGAGTGTGCTACGAATGCTTTTTGGTGGGGAGCAGAGTACGGCAGCCGCAAAGGCATTCGTTGGAAAGCTTGGTCTCACTTGTGTACTCCTAAAGATTGGGGAGGCATTGGTTTTCGGAAACTTGATCTATTCAATACTGCTCTACTTTGCAAGCAAGCTTGGAGGCTAATACAATTCCCTCAATCTCTTGTGGCAAGAGTCTTCCAAGCCAAGTACTACCCGGGTTCCACTTTTTTTGAGGCCAGAACATGCAGTAATCCATCTTTCATTTGGAACAGTTTGATTACAACCAGGGATGTCATCAGAAACAACAGCCGCTGGAGAGTTGGTAATGGCAACACCATCAAAATTTGGAGATATAGGTGGTTACCTGATCCTTCAAATCCACATATTACCACTCCTCCCTTTCCTTTCATGCATAATGCCACTGTCTCATCACTGGTTAATTCTGGGAAGCCAACTTGGGATGCCGAAACAATTCCTGCTATCTTCAACCACCGGGACACGTCTCTCATTTTAAACATTCCCCTGTCCATGTTTAATAGAAATGACAAGCTTATCTGGATGAAGGAAGAGCGTGGTCACTTTACTGTTAAGAGTTGCTACAGAGCTCTTTTGGGTGAGCAACCTACTGCTGATAAGAAAGACTGGGCCTGCCTATGGAAATGCAAGGTTCCTCCTAAGGTTAAAACTTTCATGTGGCAAGCGTGTTCTTCAACCCTTCCAACAGCTGATCTCCTTCTAGCCAAAAGAGTTAACTGCAATAGTACATGCCCTCTCTGCTCCAACTCTGAAGAAAGCATCCTCCATCTGTTCACACTCTGCCCTTTTGCTATCCAGTGTTGGAATGCCTCCAACTTACATATCCATCATCCACATGCAGTCACCTTTGGAGAATGGTTCGTGCAAAACAGTAAGCTGCTCCCTAATCTCCATTGTAACCTGTTACCTGTTATATGTTGGTACATTTGGCATGCAAGGAATGAGAAAGTATGGAACAACATTTCTATATCACCAAGAGCGACGGTGGAGAAAGCTAAAGCTCACCTCATGGAGTGGACGAAATTCCAAGATATGGACGAGTTCAACCCCACACAGAAACCCGTCTTCATCACTGATTGGCAAAAACCTCCTACAGGATGGCTTAAGCTCAACGTTGATGCTGCTGTGGATAATGTCAATGGCCGCATGGGTTTTTGCTGGATTTTGAGAGACGATCGGGGTGCATTCATTGCGGCAGCGAGCCTCCCATGCAAGGGTATTTATACCGTTAAGGAAGCCGAAGCTTTTGGAGTTAGGGAAATTAAAACATGTGCTCCATCTCAACTAAAAGCCGACTGCACATTTTATATTTATGCTCACACGCCCCCTCAACGTGTGCGGTGGATTTCCGAGCGCAACACGTGGAAGTCTCTTATTGAGGGTGACGCGGAGATTCGAACCCATGATCTTTTGCATGGCTCTGATACCAAATTAAAGCATGTGCTCCATCTCAACTAAAAACCTAAGCTGATAGTTGGACTGCACATTTTATATTTATGCTCACAAGGGAAGCACTAAGTTGGTTGAAAGAACAACAGTACACCAACTGCCATGTTGATTACTCAAGGTCTCCAAGCTGCTAACATAGATTCACAATTTGATCTCATTTTGTTAGATATTAAAGATTTACTGTCATCTCTATCTGATGTACTTATCTCTTTCGTTAAACGATCAGCGAATCGGATTGCCCATCTGTTAGCCCGGGAATCCCTTTCCATGTCTGATCGTAGGGTGTGGACTGTTAATCCGCCCTCTGTCATTTTAAACCTTCTGTTTCTTGATTCCCATTAATGCAATGTTTCTGTTTGTCTTTCAAAAAAAAAAACAATGTTTTGATGTTATATGATTTCGTGTTTTATTATTATTGTATTTTGGAATAAAGGTCAAATAGGCCACCGAACTACACGCGAAACTGCAATTAGGCCATCGAACTCAAAAACAATGCAATTGGATCCCTGAATTACACAAATTCTTGCAAATTAATCCAAAGTGACTTGTTGACTTGATCTTCCGGTTACCAACTTTAAAAATAATATTTTAAAATAATTTTAAATAAATAAATTAATTAAAATTTACATAAAAAAAAACAAGAGCAAGTCAATTGGGTCCTTTTTTTAATTTTAAATTTTAAATTTAATTTTAATTAATTATTTTATTTAAAATTATTTTAAAATATTATTTTTAAAGTTGGTAACCGGAAGATCAAGTGAAACAAGTCACTTTGGGTTAATTTGCATAGATTTGTGTAGTTCAGGGACCCAATTGCATTGTTTTTTAGTTCAATGGCCTAATTGCAGTTTCAGTTGTAGTTCGCTGGTCTATTTGACCCTTATTCCTTGTATTTTTAATATTATTTTATTGTTTTAATTGTTTTAATGTACAATATTTTGGGCAGGAAATATGATTTCGTTTTGGAAGATTTTGTTTTTATATATATAGAGATATATAGATTATAACAATGTACTAATTCTAATGCATAACAATGTTTTGATGTTATAGGATTTCGTGTTTTAATATTATTGTACTTTTAATATTATTTTATTGTTTTAATTGTTCTAATGTACAATATTTTGGGCGGGAAATAGGATTTCGTTTTGGAGGATTTTGTTTATATATATATATATATATATATATATATATATATAGTTTATAACAATGTACTAATCCTAATGCATAACAATGTTTTGATGTTATAGGATTTCGTGTTTTAATATTATTGTACTTTTAATATTATTTTATTTTTTTAATTGTTTTAATATACAATATTTTGGGCAGGAAATATGATTTAGTTTTGGAGGATTTTGTTTACATATATATATAGATATATAGATTATAACAATGTACTAATCCTAATGCATAACACTTTCTTAGATGTTAAGTAACACTTTGAAACGTAGCTTAGTTTTTTCTCTCATCTGGGTGATGAGTCTTCCCTCTCATCTCCATTGATGAGCTTTTATTTCCTTCTCAACTACTAGATCATCTTCCTCTTTCTTGCCTTTATGATTTTTTGATCTTCAAGTTCAACCACCAGCTTTTACTCCTCACCAACCTCGTATCATTTATTGAAGTATGCCCTCTTTGTCAAAACACCACCCATGCCTTACTCAGACACTCCCCACTGCACCACATAAACAACCTCCATTCTCAACCCTCTCAAAACACTACCACTTCACTATGGCCTCCAGCAGCAAACAACCAGAAGACCTAGCCAGAGATTACTCGTTCATGTCGATAAGAGATGAAGAGGAAGTGGAATTTTCGATAGAAACAGGGGATAACTCAGACAGCTAGTTTGAAACTCCCTACATGCTTCTTGGAAAGCTCCTCACAGAAAAGACAACCCGTTTCAACTTCTTCAAAAACACCATGGCCTCTGTCTGGAGTCCAAAAAAGGGCATGATGGCAAGAGAGGTCTCCTCCAACCTCTATCTCTTCTATTTTGTCCACGAACTCGACATCAAGGAAGTGCTCAACAATGGACCTTGGTCCTATGATCAAAGTCTACTTCTCCTCAAGCAGATCGAACCGAACACCTCTCCACACGGGATCCACCTCACTCATGCCGACTTCTGGGTACAAGCATATAATATCCCCTCAGGTATGCAAACCACTAGAACTGCGGAAATGATCGGTGCCTTCTTAGGAGCGTTCATATCGGCTGATGTGGACATTTTTGGAGGTCTCTGGATAGATTTCTTGCGTGTTAGAGCCCGGATCGATGTTTCAAAACCCCTCAGAAGGAAGATGAAGGTTAAACCTGCCCGGGGCGACCCTTTCTACATCGACTTCAAATACGAAAGACTCCCAACTTTTTGCTTCATCTGTGGCGTGATTGGTCACAATGAAAACTCATGCGACATTCTTTTTTATTCAAACACTGGTAATGTGGAGCGAAATTATAGCCCGGATCTCAGAGCTTCCGGCCGAAGATCTCAGCCAAATTCAGGCCAACAATGGATGCTTCCTGAGTTGCCACGACGGCAGCCAAATGAGGCATCCCAAAAGTCGCCACCTACTCCTGACGGCTGTTCTGTTCAGACAGACATTCCATTTGCGGATACTGGATTTCAAAATGCTCAGACAGGTACGCAATCCCCAGCTTTCCAGCCTGGAGCCAAGCACAGCATTAATGACCCCATCCCATCGCATGGTAAAAATTTAATGCATGGGATCGATACGTCAACGGGCACTATTCCTGAGATCATGGATAATGGGATTATCCCCTGGACTTCTCCAGGCTCTACCAGCGACATTATTGGTCTCAAAAGAAAGAAAACTAGCTTTGGACTTGTCCATGTCCCCAACTTCACCTTCCACCATGATGAACTTCTCTCCTCAGTCGGCTCAAAAAACTTGTTGGAGGCGGGTCCTGTGTCTCAGGCCCGCCCAGATCAATGAGTCTTCTAGCTTGGAACTGTCGCGAGCTCGGGAACCCGGCAACAGTTCAATTCCTTGTGGATCTTATCCACCTCAAGAAGCCCATAGTCATTTTTCTGATGGAAACTCTTCTCACCTCCAACAAATTTCAGACTCTTAAACTCAAGCTGGGCCTCTCGGGCTCTGTCGTTGTTGATTGCACTGGCCATAGTGGCGGTTTAGCTCTGCTATGGACTGATAATGTCTCTGTTTCACTCCAAAGTTACTCTCCAAATCACATTGATGTCAACTTATCTCTCCCAGACATCCCCAATCAATCTGTGGAGATTCACTGGTTTTTATGGTCACCCTGACAGAGCTAGGAGGCGGGAGTCTTGGCAACTTCTGCGTGATCTAGCTTCCCGTAGCAACCTCCCTTGGGCCATAATGGGAGATTTCAATGATATTAGATGTCCCAGCGAGAAGATTGGCTGCCACCCCCAACCACGATGGCTAATGGAAGGCTTTAACTCGGCTATTGAATCATCCGGCCTCGCTAAGGTTGAAATCAGAGGACATAGATTTACCTGGGACAGAGGAAGGCTAAGTTTCGTTTTGAAAACCTCTGGATTAAAGAAGCAAACTGTCGCATTCTTGTAGCTGAATCTTGGACTGCATCAAGGGGTGCAAACTTAATTTCTAGGCTCAATTCTTGTAGTAAAGCCCTCTGGGATTGGGGTAGGAAGTTGAATAGAGATTTTCAGCCAAAGATTGACTATTACCTAAAGCAGATGGATTTACTCAGAAACCGGTCAGATCATGCCGGAATGCTTGCATTCTCTGATGCTCAACGATGTTGTATCCACCTCCTATATCAGCAAAACACTTATTGGAAGCAGCGTGCAAAATCTTTTTGGCACAAAAACGGTGATCTTAATTCCCGTTTCTTTCACAACACTGTCAAAAGAAGAAGAAGAAACAACACTATCAACAAGCTTAAAAACTCTGCTGGTACTTGGGTGGAAAAAAGTCCAGGTCTTAATGCGTTAATTCTGAACTACTTCTCTTGTTTGTTTGACACTACCCCTGGTGACCTTACCCCGGTTCTCAACTGCATCAAGCCCAGAATCACTCATTCCCACAACCAGTTACTCCTTCGTCCTACTAATCCGGAGGAGGTCAAACGAGTTGTTTTCTCCATGCATCCTGACAAATCCCCAGGACCGGATGGCTCCAATCCCGGCTTTTATCAGGCATTTTGGGATATTCTTGGTCCGAACATCACTCACTTGTGCAATGATTTTATCGCCTCTGGAAAGCTACCCCATAGGCTCAACAGCACCCACATCGTCCTTATCCCCAAGAAGGCAACTCCGGAGAACATGGGTGATCTCCGCCCAATTGCATTGTGCAACGTTGCCTACAAGATTATTGCCAAAGTCTTGGCAAACAGATTGAAAGGACTTCTTGACAACGTTATTGCCGAGAACCAGAGTGCATTTGTGCCTGGGAGGATGATCTCGGATAACATAATGGTCGCTTTTGAAGCCGATCAGTACCTGAAGAGAAAGCGACAAGGCAAGGAAGGTTTCACAGCACTCAAGCTTGATATGAGCAAGGCGTTCGACCGAGTGGAATGGCCTTTTCTCCATGCTATGCTAAACAAACTTGGTTTTGACGCTAGATGGATCTCTCTTATAATGGAATGTGTCTCCACGGTCAGTTATCACATTTCCCATGACGGTAGCTTGATTGGTACGATTATTCCTTCCAGGGGCCTTAGACAGGGCGATCCCATCAGCCCCTACCTATTTATCATCATCGCAGAGGGTCCTCCAAAGATCTCTCATCTATTGTTTGCCGATGATAGTTTCTTGTTCTGCAAAGCTACCATCCCGGAGATACATACAGTGAAAACCATCCTCGATGATTATGCCAATGCATCTGGACAGCTTATCAACTTCAACAAATCATCCATTTTCTTCAGCCCTAATGTTTGTAACATCTTGAAAACTTCTATTTGTAGCATTTTGCAGGTTGAGGGAGTGGGGAATTCCAGTTCTTATCTTGGTTTACCATCACTCATTGGCCGAAGCAAGAAGGACATCCTGGGTTTTCTCAAAGACAGGGTACTCTCCAAAATCCGATCATGGAATCACAAATTTCTATCAAGGGTGGGAAAGGAAGTACTTATCAAGAGTGTTGTCCAGGATCTTCCAACCTACGCTATGAGCGTGTTCCTCATTCCAAAGGACATCGTCAGAGATATTGAGTGTGCGATCAATGCGTTTTGGTGGGGGACAGAATATGGTAGTCGCAAAGGTATCCGTTGGAAATCTTGGTCCAAGCTTTGTACACCCAAAGATTGGGGAGGTATCGATTTTCGCCAATTTGATCAGTTCAACTCAGTGCTTCTCTGCAAGCAAGCATGGCGCCTAATCCAGAACCCATCCTCCCTCGTTGCAAGAGTTTTTCAGGCGAAATATTACCCGGGAAAATCCTTTCTGGAAGCTAACACTGGCAGCAACCCTTCCTACATTTGGAGCAGCCTCCTCACCACTAGGGACATCATCAGACGACATTCACGCTGGAGGGTTGGCAATGGAAACTCCATAAAATTTTGGTATGACAGATGGTTACCAGATTGCTCTAACCCCATGATTACCACGCCCCCCTATCCCTTTTTGCAGGACGCCTCTGTCTCCTCTCTTTTCATCAACAACTCTCTGAAATGGGACTCAGATATTATCTTTGAAATCTTCAACCATAGAGATGCTGCCCTCATCACCAACACTCCCCTTCCTATCGCCAATAGGGATGATAAGCTCGTATGGATGGGTGAAGACCGAGGCAATTTCACTGTAAAGAGCTGTTACAGACTCCTCATTGGTGAGCAGTCAGAAGCTAGTAAATTGGATTGGGCTAATCTATGGAAGCTCAAAGTCCCTCCAAAGGTGAAATCCTTCATGTGGCAGGCGTGCTCCTCTTGTCTCCCAACTACTAACTTGCTCCGTATCAAAAAGGTTAATTGTATTGCTGATTGCCCACTATGTCACCAAGCTGATGAGAGCATTTTTCACCTCTTTGCACAGTGCCCTTTTGCTTTACAATGTTGGCATCTATCCTCCATTCAGATTTCATATTCAGGTGTGCCTTCCATTGGTGAATGGTTCACCAGCAATATGAAGCAGTTTGATAAGCACAGTTGCTGCCTCATGCTTACTATCTGCTGGTATATCTGGTTTGCACGAAACGACATGGTCTGGAACAATATCAACCACTCTCCATCGTCCATTGTGGCTAGAGCCAAAACTCACCTATCGGAATGGTCCTCCATGCATGCTAGAGACGAGTTCGCTCCACTTCAGCACTCAACCTCCATCATCAAATGGAAGAATCCTCCTCCAGGCCGACTTAAATTAAATGTGGACGCAGCGGTCAACAAAGCCAGAGGTCGCATGGGTTTCGGTTGGATTTTGCGTGATGACCAGGGATCATTCGTGGCAGCTGTTAGCACACCTTGGTATGGTCTATTCTCGGTTAAGGAAGCAGAAGCTATAGCAGTTCGTGAAGCGCTCAGCTGGCTAAAAACAAACCACATCTCTCACTGCGACGTTGAGACTGATGCCCTTCAGATTGCCCAGAGTCTCAGCTCTCCTCTTTTTTATTCCCATTTTGATCTTACTTTACTTGATGTTAAAGATTTACTGTCATCGATCCATTATGTTTCTATCTCTCATGTTAAACGCTCAGCGAATAGGATTGCCCACTTGTTAACTTGGGAATCCCTTACCATGTCTGAGCGTATGGAGTGGAACTCCTCCCCTCCTATTTTCATTGTTAATCCTCTGATTTAGTTTAATGAAATCGCTATTTTCAAAAAAAAAAAACAATGTTTTGATGTTATAAGATTTCGTGTTTTAATATTATTGTACTTTTAATATTATTTTATTATTTTAATGTACAATATTTTGGGCGGGAAATAAGATTTCGTTTTGGAAGATTTTGTTTTTATATATATATAGATTATTATTATTATTATTATTATTATTATTATTATTATTATTAACAAACCCACTATTTATAAAGTGTTACAACTACTCAAAAATAATAACTACTCATGAGTCATGACACCAATTGAAGCAACACCCAATATTAGTGTAGTTGATAACTAAATCTCATATATTTAATTTATTTTTAGTTTTAAATTAATGAACGATTTTAAAGTGATAACTCAGAAGTATATATGAGTAAATTCCTTTGTGTACAACCACAGATTACATCGTACTATACCATGCACCCCATAGAAACATAAAAACATTTTCAAAATATGTTATGCATGTCCTTCCATTCCAAAAGCAAGATGAGTCAGCTAAGTATTACTGTCTACAAGTGACTATAAAACAACAGAAATAAGGTCTGTACAGTGAAGTAAAATCCCTGAAAACATATATTTGCACTATGTGATCGAAGTACTTGCATACTTCCATCAATTTGGAGGCCTGGAGGATCAGAGGAACAAGAAAATT
>CP025659.1:4868183-4896058 GCA_003576665.1 Ipomoea trifida | reverse complement strand
GTGAGGCTAGCTAGGAATCATTCTAACGCTCCTATAAGTCCAGGGGATCAGTATTAGACCGGGCGATGACCACTGAACCCGAGTTGAACGATCCAAGTGGTCAGTCAAAAGTGGAGAAAGGATACTCCAAAGGCCTCACACTCACTTTCTATCTAGGACCAAGTGGATTTTGATATATGAATGTAGTTACGCTGTAGCTACGGAAAAGAGATATGTGACAAGTATTGAAAATACCCAAAGGTTGTGGGTGGTCTCTCTTTGAAAAGTGATGAGAATTTCCTTATGAAACTAAGGAATGTTTAAAGATGAGAAAAGAGTTACTCTGTAACGTCTTTGGAAAAGAAATGATTTTGTCTGATGAGACAAGTGGACTTTGATTCACTAAACCCTTTTTATGAAATGCTTCGTTGTAACTGATTTTCAGGTGAAATGGGTAAAACCTTTACAAGCTTTCAAACTATTATATTTTCAAACCTTTGTCTGCTTTTAAGTGACAACGGATTCCCTTACTTAGCCGTCGCGCTAACTGCACTTCAATGTGTTTCTTATCAGTTGCAGATTAGTGTGGACTCTTGTAGCCCGATGAGCTGAATAGAATGGAAATACAGGTTGAGGTCTTCTCTATCCTAGAATAGACACCCTGAAAGGGGTTACTTCCATATGTATTAAGTTTGATGTTAATGTAGTGTGTTGAGGTTGTAATTTTAGCATGTGCACTTAGAGTGGAGTTTGTCAAAGAGGTGATAGAATTCACTCTAGGTGTGGCGGTGACACCCAGTTTTCTGCTGATAAGATGTAAGCTTCCGCAGCGTTTTATTACGGATTTTGTAATAGATGTAAGAGTTGAAAATTGGGGTGTTACATCAACTAACCAAGAACCACGGAGAGTGTATTTCTCAAGTGGAGTATGCTCGGGTAATTGGTAGCTTGATGTATCTTATGAGTTGTACTAGGCCGGATATTGCCTTTGCTGTTAGTAAACTTAGTAGGTATACTAGCAATCCCGGTGAGATGCACTGGAAGGCAATAGTAAGGGTTATGAGATACTTGAGGTATACTCGTGATCTCGGATTGCACTATGTAAGGTATCCCGCTGTACTTGAAGGGTATAGCGATGCTAGTTGGATATCTGACATAAAGGATTCCAAATCCACGAGTGGTTATGTGTTTACACTAGCCGGTGCAGCCGTAGCATGGAAGGTTTTTTATTAACAAACATAGAGTACATCTTGAACTATAATTAAGGTATGAAATCATTACTGCCACATAAAATGAATAAGAAAATGGATAAAGCTTGTAAACTTAAAACAATGGACGGTAGTAGACAAGTGAGTTCTGAGAACGCCATGGAAGAGGACAAAGAAAGGTTTTCTGAGCACACAATGGGATACAACTCCACGGAGAATACTGGGACGGCATTCGTCGACGGTAAGATTCTTGACTATAAGCATTTTAAAAATGTTTCTGGGGATTTGGTGTGCCTTTTATTAGAACGTCTAGAATGTAAAGAGACGAAACGTGTGTCACTAAAAGAAGGGTTTTAATTATAACAAAGACACAACCACATCGTTTATATTCATGTTAGCAATAACTAGAAGCAATTATGTATTCGAAATAGTTGGTAATTCTTAACTACAAGCATTTAAAAAAAGTGTCTGGGGAAAGTGGAAGTATTGCTGCATAATTACAGTTTGCTTGCTTGTGTCGTGTGCCTATAGCTGATTAGTTGTGTGCCCTGCTAGTATAATTGGTGTGCCTTAAAAAAACGTTCAGAATATAACTAGACGAAACGTATGTCGGTAAAAGAAGGATTTTAATTATAACATAGACACAGTCACATCGTTTATATTTATGCCAACAATAACTAGAAACAATCATGTATTCGAATCATCCATAAATGTGATATGACGGAACGAAATCAAGCATACGGGAATTCTAATGTTAGTTGGTAATATCTTATTCTAATACTGGGTTAATGTGTGTATGATGAGGTTTAATTGTGTGTCGTGTTGATATATTTCGTGAGGTGGCGTAAGGTAGAGACTATATGGTAGTATAAGTAATAAAAAATGTAGATGGACGAGTAAAAAGTGGAAAACTTTTCTGACGAAATTTGTCTTGGTATAAAATGGAATTTAAAAGAGATACTAGTTTTAATATTAAATTTGGATCAAAAGTGCAAACTGAAATTATTGGCTTAAAAAATTGGGACATAAACCGTATTAAGGTGGGGAAAAATGTGTTGATGAGTTGGAAGTTGTATACGAATGAACATATTGCGTGTCTTTTTTAGATAAATTGAGTGCCATTGATATGAAAATTGTGTGCCAATTGAGTGCCATTGATATGAAAATTGTGTGCCATTTGATGATACATTGTGTGGATATGGAAAAAGACGGACAGGAAACAAATGGCAATTGTGTAATGACGAACTCTGCCAAATAGGGAACAACAAATGTAAACCGGAATATGACGAATCAATAAGATCATACCTCGGACAAAGATTTTCAACAATAGATGAAGGTGTGCAGTTTTACAAACGCTACAAAGCCGTTGTAGGTTTCGATGTTAGATGTAGCACAATGAGAAAGACCCGAGATGGGGACGTTACAGTGAAATATCTACTTTGTTCAAGGGAAGGCCATTCACTTCAATCAAATGAAGTGAATAAAAACCCCGTTGAAGACACCACAGAAAAGAAAAAGACACGGCGACGTGTCTCAAATCGATGGGTTACAATGCAAGATGTGTGCTTAGGCGTCAAAAAGATGGTGACTACGCGATGAGCATATTACAAGGGGCACACAACACCGTTTATGCTCAAAAGTTGGAAGACCCTTCCTTAAGATAAATCGTGAATTAGGTATTGGCCCTTAAGCATTCATCGCGATTTGTGCTAAGGCAAACATAGGGACATCAAAAGCATTTGAACTATACAAAGAAATGACAGGAGGATTCAAAAATATTGGGGCAACAATGGTTGAGTTCAGAAATTCTAGGAGAGACGTACTTGTCCACCTAATAGATAATTATATATAAAGTGTTATCCAATAAGGGTTATTTTTGTGCCTGCATTGTTACTGGTGTGTGCATGTTGACTCCGATCACTTGTTTTTTATGAACAAGATTACTAATATATAATTAGGCATGCGTTCACGTGCGAACGGCTCGCCCAGGTAAGAAATAGGAACAAATCCAGGTCGATGATCGGCTTTCATCCAACGGCAGTAGTTGCTCAGTATTTTTCGCGTCTAGCCGACGGTAAGGGGTTTCTTGTCTTTTTGCTTTTTATTTTATTTCCTAATGTGTTATTTACTAATCCCTTAATGCTATTCGTTTAAACACCTCATGTGATCGCGTAGGCGCCCCAATTCTTCATTACCAAATTCATCGTCGGACTACAGGTATGAGTGTGTTGATCGTGCAAGAGTTATAGTTCTTGTTTCGCATAGGCATCGCAATCCTTCCTTACTTATTTCTTCGGCCAACTACAGGTCTGAGTTTGTTGATCGCGTAGGAGTTTCCGATTGGTGTTTACCAATTTCAAATTCTTCGTCGAATGCTGTTGGCTTATACGATCGCAATGGAGTCAGGTATTGTTTGTGGTTTGATTTCGTGTATTATATGCGTTGTTATCAATATTGGATGCATTTTTTTGTTATCATTTAGTTGTTCGTTATTTTTTAATTGCATATATAGTGTGTATTAGATGCATTATGTATACAAATTATATGCACATTGCCTTATAAGTATGTGCAATTCATCTTTAACTATATTTATTTTATCGTAGATAACTGGTGCATTTTTGTTATAATTTAGTTGCTTTTGTAAATATGTACGTTATTTTTAATTGCATATATATTGTGTATTGGATGCACTGTGTACACAATTTATATGCATATTTAGTTATAACTAGGTGCAATAATGGTTGTTTAATTGTATTTATTTTATCGTTTGGGTATTTTGTTTTTTGTTGATTTCAGGTAGATGCATCTTTGGGTAGTATTGGGTGCATCTTTTATATGATTTACGTGCATCTTTTTATATGAGTTATGTATGCAATATTTAGTTTTTTGTTGATTTCAAGTAGATGCATCTCTGCTTAGTACTAGGTGCACATTTAATATCATTTACATGCTTACTGTGGTTTAAGTACTTGAACTAATTATTTATTGTATATAGTTTATTGTAGAGTGTTAGGAGTTATACATTTTTTTTGCATTTATTACATAATTGTGTATTAATTTAAAGTAGTTGGACACACATGTGAATGTGATTCTTATCGTTTGGATATTTCCCCTGGTTTGACAAAATATCATGTCCTTGTTTGTGAAGATTCGGTTAAACCTGTTGTTGGGAAGGTTTTTCCTGATTTGGATTCTGCTGTTGAATTTTATACTAAGTATGCTTCAGTTGTGGGGTTTGATATTCGACACAGTACGATTAAAAAATCTAGTGATGGGGTGACAGTTTGGAAATATATTGTTTGTAGTAGGGAGGGTTTTAAGAATTTCGTTTGTATGGATAGCTCTTCAGCAGCATAATTGGATGGTGTTGAGTGCTCTGTTAGAAAGAGGCGGAGAGTTTCGAATAGGGTTGGGTGTAGAGCTCGCATTGCTTTTAGATATGCGAGTAATGGTGCTTATTGTATTCAATTGTTTGAGGAGCGTCACAATCATTCGCTGTCATCATTATTGTCAAGACAATTTCTTAAGGGGAATAGGAAGATTGGGGTTGGTCACATGAAGTTCGTAGCTGATTGTGTAAAAGCAAACATTGGGCCAGTGCAAAGTTTTCGGTTGTTCAAGGAGATGGTGGGGAGTTTCTCAAATGTAGGTGCAACAAGTGTAGAATTTCGAAATATTAAAAGGGACATAAACTCTTATTGTTCGGGTGTTGATGCTCAGATGGTAGTGACTAATTTTTTAAAGAAAAAAGAAGTATGTCCAGCTCTTTTCTTTGCATTTGATGTTGATGAGTTTGATCAGTTATCTAGGGTTTTTTGGGCTGATGCAGTTTCTAGGAAGAACTTTACCCTTTTTGATGATGTTGTGTCATTTGATGCCACATATCAGACAAACAGGTTAGTTTTTGTTACGTTAGTGCATATATATTATTTTCTGTTATGTTTTTGGTAAGGTGTTTTTGGTATAGTGCAAGTACATATAACTATAGATGCAACAGGGTCCCACTATATATGGATGTAGTATCTGACAAAATTTGACCTTTGTTTTTCCAGGTATGATATGGTATTTACACCATTCACTGGTGTAAACAACCATAAAAAGTGTATTACTTTTGGTGCTGGGTTGTTGTCAAAAGAGGATATTGAGTCATATGTGTGGTTGTTTGAGAAATTCAAGGAAGCAATGGGTTGTGAGCCAACATTGTTTGTAACTGATCAAGACCCAGCAATGAGGGTTGCATTTCCACGTGTGTTTAAGGAAGCTAAGCATAGGTTTTGTATGTGGCATATTATGTCTAAGGTAGGAGATAAGGTTTGCCTCTCTTTGAGTAGAAATGAGTCTTTTAGGTCAAAGCTTAATTTCGTTGTATGGAATCAAATGTTGGAACCAACTGAGTTCGATCATCAATGCAATTAGTTATGGAGGAATTTGGCTTGGTGGAACATAATTGGTTTGTGAAATTGTTTGATATTCGTCAGTTTTGGATTCCTGCATATTTTAGAGATGTTTTTCTGAATGGTTTAATTAGGACTACCTCACGTTCTGAGAGTGAGAATAGTTTGTTTGGTTCGTTTACTACACCTCAATCCAATTTGGTTGAATTTTTTATGCATTTTGATCGTGCTATTGACGTTCAACGCTACTCTATTAATAAACTCAATAGTGATAGTGAAGCAAGTATTCCAGATTTGAAGACACCATTGGCCATAGAGAAACATGCTGCATATGTGTATACTGTTGCTATATTTTATGAGGTTCAATCTGAGATTTGTGCAGCATGTTTTAATTGTCGAGTTGTAAGTGTTAGGGAGGATCAAGGTTTTCTGTACTATGAAATTAAAGATGTAGACAATCGAGTTTTTAGTGTCGTGCATAATGTTGTGGAGGTCATTGCTTCATGTGGGTGCAAAATGTTTCAAAGGTTGGGTATGTCGTGTAGGCATATTTTTGTAGTTTTTAAAGACTTGAAATTTGATTCAATTCCGTTGAGATATGTAGTTAAGCGGTGGACTAAGGACGCATCTTTGGGTCGGAGTTTTGATATTGATGGTGTTGTTGTTGATCAATGGGAAGGCGTTGATGAAAAGTTGGTGTTATTGAAATCTGTTTGGTCGGATATTCAATGCTGTATTAGTATAGTTCAATATGATATGGATCGCTTGCAAATGTTTTCTCAGATTATTAAGGAGCATAAAGACATGCTTTTATCAGACCCAGGTTGATGTTCTTCTGTTGTTGGCAAGAGGTCAATCATTGAGGCAGTTTGTGGCTCTTCTGTTCCTTCTGAGGTTTCTATTCTTCCACCAAAGAAAGCAAAGAATAAGGGGAGTGGTAAGCGCATTAAAGGATTTAAGGAGATTGCTATTGAAGAAAGTAAGAAGGAGAGGACATGCAAGACTTGCAATAAACCTGGTCATGATAGCAGGAATTGTGTATTGAGGAAGAAACAGTGTCCGCCATAGATAGTTTAGATGCAAAATTAATACTTTTTTACCTTCTATTATCAATATATGACTATGACTGAATCGTATACTTCTGGCATAATGGATATGGAAGGTGTTTTAGCATTGATTGGATGATTTAGTTCTGGAAATTGTTTAAAAACTTTATGCAAATTTGTTGCAATAATAGTGAAGAATATATGCACTTATATTGTTTAGTTAATGCAAATATAGTGTATAGTTATTGCAGAGTAAACCTTGGGTGACATTTTGTTGCAGAAAGGTTTAGATGCACAATTAGGGAAATGTACTTGCACATATAAGCTAAAGTAACTGCAGAGTATATCTTTTTATACATTTTGCATGCACAGTCTAGGCAGGAAGTCTTGGTTGATATTTACAGGTGATTAGTTGCACATGTAATGTAATGTAATGGCTACCTACATTTTTCCATAATTTTTGCATGTACAGTTAGGGTGTCAGGGTTAGGGAAGTCTTGGTGCACATTTACATATAAATAGTTGCGTATATAAAATAATGTACTTGCACCATACACTTATCCATAATTTTTGCTTGCACATTTAGCGTTTAAGTATTTATGGTGTTGTGTTTAGTGACTAGGGTTCAAGGTTTTAGGGTTTAGTGTTTAGGGTTTATGGTTTAGGTGTTTATGGTTTTGGCTTTAGTGTGCAGGCAAATGTAGGTGCATATTTAAGTGTAATTAGTTGCACAGATAACCCAAAGTACTTGCAGCCCACGTTTTGTACGCAAAGTTATTTGGTTATGATTCAGGGTTTAGGGATTAGTGTTAAGTTTTCAAGGTTTAGGGTTGAATTTTTAGGGTTTAGGTTTTAGGTCTTTAGGGTTTTGGCTTTAGTGGGCAGACAAGTGTAGGTGCACATTCACTGACGATTAGTTGCATATATAACTTAAAGTACTTGCATATACAGAGAATTGTAGCTGCATTCGTAGACAATTATAAATGCAAGTCCATACTGCATACGTACAGAATTAATAACATTTTTTGATGACTACAAGTCATCACTGCATACGTACTCAAAAACTGCCTGGCATATAGTTCTACTTAATTGTCTACACCAGAAAAATGGTTAGAGACCTTGACTACAAAAAATCAAATTGTCAATTCTTAAATCCACCAAATAGTTACTTCTTGGCCTTTGAGGCCTTTTCAAACTGCCTTGCATCTTTCATACAGTCTCCAAGGAATTCATTTATTTGGGAATTCACAATTTCAGCAAGGTATTTCACTCTTGCGTTGTTTAGTTGTTCCTTGTTTTCCTTTTCCAGTCCGCAGTCCCAGCCTTTAGTACATTTGCCCATATAGGTCTACATGTGTCGCATAGTGAAGACACCACAATCAATTTTGTTACAGTTGTCCCTCCATGACATTCTAAGTCTAGCAGGTGTCAATGCCTTTACAAGATTGCTTTTTGCATCATCCTCTTTGATGTGAAAGTATTCAGCCAACATCGTTTTCTGTGTCATTTGATATTGTTAGTATTGGAATTAATAAAGTGTTGATATATATGAAATTTGGTAAGTAACATTATCAGTGCTGTTGGTACATCTCCATACTTTTCATTCCCGGGGCTATCAGATGATGAATTGTCCAAGATGTCAAATCTTTTGTTCTTCACATTCACGGTAAGCACAAAGTAGTGTTGAGAGTGGACAATTGAGAAGACAAACTGTTTTGAAATTGGAATGCATATAATTCATAGGTTAGTTGCACATGTAGATGTACTTTAATGCAATATTGATATATGTTAGGTGCACTTTAGCATATATATTGTTTGTAGCTTACCAACTCAATATCTTGAAGATTCAATCCTTCTGTCTGCCTAATTTCATTGTCCATTCTTTCTGAAAATCTCTTAGTCCTCAATGCGTTATCGCCATAGGGTGCTACAACAGTGTAAAGCTGAAGTAAAATGTAGATGTTAGTTTGCATGTTTCAAAGCTGAAGTAAAATATAACCTAAACTACTTGCAATAATAGATTACAGTTGTTGCAGAGTGATCATTAACTGTCACTTTGCCCCATACAAGGCTAGATGCACACCTATAGATGAGTACTTGCACATATAACCTAAACTACTTGCAAATTACATTTTTCATTAACTGTGCATGCATATGGTGTGTTAATATTGACTAATATATAACACAAATTGACTAATCTATAACACAATTCCTCTCACACTGAGGTTTAGGTGTTCTAAATTAATACATAAGTGTATTATTACTTGCAAATCACAAATTACTAGCCACCAATAAGGTTTTTATGAAATGCAAAAGAAACAAGAAATTTAAAAAGGTGTTTATAGTTGTTGTCAAACTTACACACACAAATGTCGATGCGAAAAACCTGCACGGTGAGCTGCTGCTACGAGTTTTTTCTTTCTGGTTCAGAATTGCAGACCAAGCATCACTACTACAAAAACAACATATAACGTCGGACATATAACGTCGGTTTTTTGAAAAATCGACGTTAAAAGTGAAATAATAACATACGACGTCGGTTAATTAAATAACTGATGCCGTATGTCTTATGCGAAAAAAAAATAAAAAATGAAAATAACATACGGCATCGGTTAATTAAATCACCGATGCCGTATGTCTTATGCGAAAAAAAATAAAAAATGAAAATAACATACGGCATCGGTTAATTAAATAACCGATGTCGTATGTCTTTCCTGAAAAAAATAAAAAAATAAAAATAACATATGGTGTTAGTTAATTAAATAACCGATACTGTACATCTTATGTGGAAACAAAATCTGGCATGATACGACGTCGGTTTTATGACTAACCGACGTCGTATCATTGGATATATATATATATAAATTATTAACTTGTTAATTACGGACATCTAACGCACAACTTCCATCTTCTTCTCTTCTCTCCGCCGCAACCAACACCTCCATCTTTCTTCTTCTTCTCTCACAGCCTCACCGGCGGACAACAGCACAGTCGCACACCCGCACACCCGCGCCGACGAACAGCCACACCGTCTCACCGCCTCACAGCCTCCACTGTAACAAATGTTTAGGGTTTATGCCCCGTTACCGATCTTTGCGCCTCTGCCTCGCCACGACGCTGCCGCCCACCACTGCCACCAGCTTCCCGGTCTCCTTCTTCACCCTCAACCCGCCTTAGTCGCCGGTCGTGAGCCCCCTCCGTCTTCACCAGTCACCGCCTTGCCTCAGGTTCTTAAATCTTAATTACAAATATTCAATAATTTGTTCAATTGTTAGCCTTTTGAGTTTTGAAATCTTATTATTTTGTTCCCTAATTTCCCTAATTTTGTTTTTTGCCCTAGGTTTTTGAATTTTGATGTTAGTAAGTAGTACTGGCAGCAGTGTGTACTTGAATTTTGATGTTAGTACAGTAGGGTTTTAAACTTTTAATTTTATTTACTTTGGCACGGCAACCATGAGTGCACTGCTAGCTAGTGATTTATTGCTATCACTATTCTTAATTGACTGTTTCATTCATTTATCCTAGGTGATGTTTTTCCAAATACAAATAGTAATCCAATTTGATCTTTGAATTATTAATAGAATATAATTAGTATTTTATTAATATAGCTGGACACATATGCCTCCTGATTAGCATACTGTTATATACTCTCGGGTTTGCAACAGTGTAGAAAATTTCTACAGGAGGTATTGTGAAGAACATCATGTTCAATTTTGCATATGCCTTGTTCTTCAATTTTCAACCGGGTATAGTAATGAGAGAAAGCTTTTTTGCATAGGGATACAGTGTCCCTTGAAGACTTAGTCATGAGTTGACTGTAGCCTTTTGCCTAAAATCTTCTTTATTGTTGGATTATAGGCGTTGAAATTCAGCGATGATCTCCATCTTAATGAGATAGAATGCGTGCGATTACTTATTTCTGCTAATCAGGAGGTAAGCCTATTGTATTTTTCTTTTTTTTTTTGATATTCTAAAATTTAGATTTTACATTGTTCAATACAAAAGGATAATGTTACCTTTGATTGCAGTGGGGTTTATTGGGGCGAGATCCTTTAGAAATTCTACGCCTTGCTGCAGGACTTTGGAATACGAGGGAAGAGATCTAATAACAGCACTTTACATGCTATTGAGGGTATTTTCGTTCTTATTTATATGATAAGACTCTCTGACTCTGTTTCTGGTTATCTCCCCATTAAATTCTTGATTTATGTAGGTTGTTGTCCTTGATCAAGGACTTGATGCTGATTTTGTGACAGACCTACAGAGATATTTGGAGGCCTACCAACCATGATGCTGGTTATCTCCCCATTAAATTATTGATTTACTGTTAAAATAAACTTCTCATATTCCTTTTCTTGTCTTTCTATCTTATAGTTTACAGTGCCTCACTGTCTTTTGAAAGGTGAAAGAAGTAAAAGACAAGGCTATGATGGCCTACCCAACATGCTTGCTTAATGGAAATGTATCTGTAACCATTTATAGCGTATAAAAATTTTCACTTTGTCCATAATGGGCTTTTATTTTGAGGTCAGCAATTATGAACTAATGTTGTTAACTGTTGATAGGATAGTTGGATGTAAAACTAAACCTAATAATGTAGAGTATCTTACCCCATATAAATTTTTTGAGACCAAAGTAAAGTGGGTTAAGGTAGATAATTGGAACTCTTTTGTCCGAAAAGTAGATGCTAGAACTGAAAGAGAGATTGCTCTTGACTTTGGTGTGATGACTATTGATCTGGGGTAAGTGAGTATTGACAATTAAAGTCAGTTGGCAGTTGGCTATTAGGAGCATATGGAGTTCCCAGTTCCCACTTCCCAACTCTGTGTGAAGTGAGAGAGATGAACACATTCTCTTTGGATTTCTTTTCTATTTCCTGTGTTTTCATACTTCTATTAGTGTATATGTTTTGATTATAGTTGCTCTTTAACTGTACTAGAGTGAACCTGAGCTGCTGTTTGGCAATGATGTCTTATGGACTTTTGTGTACTTTGCTAGTGAGGACCACACTATTTTTCATACACTTGTTGCATTTTTGCATATGCTGAGTACCTTGGTAAGTGAAGTTTTTACTATTTGGCAATTTAGTACTTTTGTCATGTATCAAAAGCATTACATTATATTGAGTACATTCTAAATTATCTCATACCTTAAACCAGGTTTCTAGTGCTGAGGGTTCATCCAAAGTTTTTGAGTTACTTCAAGGTTAAGACATTCCGTTATATAGGGTGGAGTACTCTATTCAGTTGCTTATCCATTTATGAAGAGAAGTTTGAACAAGCCATCTAGAGTCCTGCTGCAATGTTACCTGAGATAGAAGAAGGAGATGCCAAAGCTCTTGTTGCATACTTGAATGTTCTACAAAAGGTGACATTTGCTGAATTGTTTTTAGTGTTTGTTCCCCCATTATAGTCTTAGTTTCTAGTGGTGTCAGTTAATAATTTGGAATCCCATTGAACGAAAGAATTGGTTTGCTGATATTGAGCCATTATTCAAACTATTTATGTCTTTCATCTTTATGATTTTTTTTGGGGAACTTTCTGTCCATGAATTGGTTTGCTGATATTGAGCCATTATTCAAACTATTTATATCTTTCATCCTTATGATTTTTTTTGGGGAACTTTCTGTCCATGAATTGGTTTGCTGATATTGAGCCATTATTCAAACTATTTATATCTTTCATCTTTATGATTTCTTTTGGGGAACTTTCTGTCCATTTTACCACGGTGCTACTGTTGAGTTAAAGCTCCTGAATTTCTTGTGTACTTTCTGTTTGACAGGGTGCTTTGCAAACTGTTGAGTTAAAGCTCCTGATTTTCTTGTGTACTTTCAATTTGACAGGGTGCTTAGCAAAATACAATTGCTAGTTTCATTAACATTTCTCCTGTTGCGAAATATCTACGTGGAATTATGATAAAATGAATTTAAATTTGAATACGCACGACGTCGGATATGTTATTTTTTTTTTTATAAAATTAACATTACGCGTCGGTTTTTTACAAAAAACCGACGTGTAAAAAAATTAAACAACCACATACGGCATCGGTTATTTAGGATAACCGACGGCGTATGTATTTTTATTTTTTTTTTTAAATACTAAACGACGTCGGTTATCCTTAATAACCGACGTCGTATCCTAATATTTTTATTTTTTTTAATTAAACGACGTCGGTTTTTCTTAATAACCGACGTCGTTGATTAATTTTAAAAAATAAAAAATACATACGGCGTCGGTTTTTACAACCGACGTCGTATCATTTACATACAACGTCTGCCAGATTGACGTCGATTTTTAACCGACGTTATAGGTGCTAAAAAACCGACGTTAAAGGTGTTTTCTGTAGTAGTGCATCAATAATCCCAACCTTAATTTCCTGATTCTTGTTGAGGGATAGCATGTCATCCCAAATCACTGCGTATGGACCATGTTTGAAAATTATCCGTGTTTTGTTTGCAAACAAAATTAACAGTTATGTATATATATCAGAGATGGTAATATATCAATGACCAATATAGTTGTTAGTTATAGATTCTTACGGATCAACATTGTCATTTTGCAGAACCCATTTCCCAATGATTTTTTCTGTTGCAGTCCATGGTCGTTTCATGTCAACTTGCCTTGTCAAGTAAGGGGATTTCAAAGGATTTGTGGCCTTGACTTGTCGTTTTTCCGTCATTGTTTCTGGCCGTTGAGGCTCTTTTCCTATACTTTTTTCAGTCTGCATTTGTATAGGATCTTGCTCTTCATCATCCTGCTCTATCTGTTGTGATTCTTTTTGTTGTGGTTCCGGTGGTTGCATCTATCATGCTTTGATATATTTATTAGTATTAAGCTATCATGTGTTTCAAATAAACATAGTATTTGATGCAAGTGAATATAGTGTAAAGTGCATCTATATTTAAAAGAAACTGCAACTAGTGTAGACTAATGATGCAATTAGTATGTTAAAGTGTCATAACCTCATCAACATCATCCTGTTGTTCAGCAAGTGCTGTCAGTTCTTCAGTTGTTGTCTGCTGTTTTCCTAGACTTTTTTCAGTCTGCATTTGTATAGGATTTTGCTCTTCATCATCCTGCTCTATCTGTTGTGATTCTTTTTCTTGTGGTTCCGGTGGCAGCATCTATCATGGTTTGATATATTTATTGGTATTAAGCTATCATGTGTTTCAAATAAACATAGTATCCGATGCAAGTGAATATAGTGTAAAGTGCATCTATATTTAAAAGAAATTGCAACTAGTGTAGACTACTGATGCAATTAGTATGTTAAAGTGTCATAACCTCATCAACTTTCTCATGTTGTTCAGCAGGTGTTGTCAGCTCTTCAGTTGTTGTCTGCTGTGTAAGATTTGGTGTTGTGTCGGTAGAAGGTCCAGTAGGGGTGGTAAATTCATCACTCATCACCTTTTGTTTTGGGCTCTTTGCAGCTGATTTTTTTGCAGTTCGTTGGACACGATTGATTACCCTTTCAACTTCATCTGGAGTCATCCCTAAGCTAAAGCTCGGTCCTTCTGCAATTTTAGCCATGTATTGCTCTCTCCTAGCAATTGCATTATCAATTTCATCAAAAGCTGCAATGAATTCCGGGTTGTTCCAAAACTCTTCATTCTCCTGAGTTAACTCAATCTCTGGGTTTGGTATTCCCAACAATTTTTGGGCAGATTCCACCATCTGTTTAAAATCAGGATTATCCACTATGCGCTGTGGTGCCTGTTCTGCCATTGTCATTACCTCATTCATTGTTGCTGCTAGTAGTTTTATCTTCTCTGCAAATCTGTGCATATACGTCTTTTTTTTTTGGTAGCACATATGAGAGTTACAGTTAGTAGAAGTATGCATTAATATAACAATTAGTCACATATAGAAATAATGTGTGGTAAATTTTGTTAGTAATACATGCACATATAATCTAAACTGATTGCACATCACGCAGTATTGTATGGAGACTAAATTCTATGTGCAATATTAATAATAAGTTCATGCACATTTAACATAATGTAGTTGCATAATTTAAGAGTAGTAGAAGTGTGTATTAATAAAACAAGCAGTGACATATAGGAATAATCTGTGTGCATAATTTCTTAGTAACAGATGCACAAATAATATAAAGTAGTTGCACAGCAATGAGTGTTGTATATAGACTAAATTCTGTGGGCAATATTATTAATAACTGCATGCACATGTTACATAATCTAGTTGCATAACATTATATTATCAGTCTTTACCTTCAACCCTTCTTCACTCTCTGCTGATTTCATGGCTTTCAGGGGTAGTGGTGGTCCATCGATGTATCCGTATCCAAAGCCACCAGAACTAATCTCATTCTTCTCTCTTTGGTTCAGTAGTTTTGTGGTCCATCCAATGAGTGCTGGCAATTGCCTAGGTATTGGCCTGCTGTAAAGCACTACCCTGTCAACATAAAAAATCTGCAAAATGTATAAAATATACTTTAGTTACGGTATAGTAATTCTTCTAAATAGTTTCTTGTCATTGGTAAAGCATCTTACTGTCAGGAATATTATTGGTCCAATGAACTTCTGAGCTGTTTTCTGTGTCCATGCAACCTTACTACTGACAAGTGTTCTACGTATGTACTCACACCAATTCAGATCACCTATCTTCGTGACATCCTCAAAGTTCTTGATCAGATTTGTGTTCACATAGCCAGCTAAGTTGCTCTCTACAAACATTGTAGAAACGAGTATGGCAAGATGACGCTTGAACCATTCTCCTCCATCCTTGCATGCCACCATTGCCTTACACAGTTTAGTAGGTGTTATTAAGAGATCAGTCCTACGCAATTGTTTTTTCCAGTCCTCAAGTAATGTGGTGTCTTCATCTCCTTTAGTTCTTTTCTCAATTCTGATATTTCCACGGGGGAACCCCAGTGTTAGGGCAACATCTTCCTCTGTAATGTGCAGCTCTTTACCATCATGGACACGTAGAGAACAACTTCGTGCATCAAAGTTGTTAAGCAGCCACCATGCCAGCTTCCCAGGTACTTTAGAAATTTGCTGCTCCCTTAAGTGATCAAAACCCATCTCTCTCAAACTTTGAGATTGTGCATCAGTTAAGTTCTGTAAATGTTTTGTCAGTTGGTAAGGGGTTGCCCTTGTTGATAGTGATGGGTAAGTAGCATCAGAATACTCGGTGTCAGTGTCTCTGCCCTCATTTGACTCGGAGTCTTCATTGCCTTCAACTTCTTGAGTATTCACATCTGGTTCAGATCTAGCAAATGGTTGTGCACTCTCTTCATCATCTCCACGATTGACATCTGGTTCAAATCCACTAGGTGGTTGTTCACTCTCTTCTAAGTCATCTTCAGGTGCGCTCTGAACTATTACTTTAACTGGTTCCTTTTTTGCCTTTTTTGCCTGTCGCTTAGACTTTCTGGTCCCTTCAGTTTGACTTTTTGCACCTATAAGAGTTATTTACACATTAGGCTTGCAAAATTATACTGTGTTAATGTTGGTTAATTTATAACACAATTAGTCTCACAGTGACTTTTAGGTGTTGACACACACAATTAACACACATTTAGGGTGGTTATATTAGTTGCATTTATACTTTTAACTAAATGCAATAATAGATTACAGTTGTTGCAGAATGACCATTAACTGCCATTTTGCCACATACAAGTCTAGATGCACACCTAACGGTTATTACATGCACATATAAGCTAAACTACTTGCAAATCACATTTTTCATAAACTTTGCATGCTCATGGTGTTTTAATATTGATTAATATATAAGAAAAATTGACTAATATGTAACACAATTACTCACACAGTGAGGTTTAGGTGTTCTAAATTAACACATAAGATTATGTACTTGCACAGTTAGGGTGGTTATACTAGTTGCATCTATACTGTTAACTAAATGCAATAATAGATTACAGTTGTTGCAAAGTGATCATTAACTGTCACTTTGCCCCATACAAGTCTATATGCACACCTATAGATGAGTACTTGCACATATAACCTAAACTACTTGCAAATTACATTTTTCATAAACTGTGCATGCACATGGCATTTTAATATTGACTAATATATAACACAAATTGACTAATCTATAACACAATTCCTCTCACACTCAGGTTTAGGTGTTCTAAATTAACACATAAGAGTATGTACTTGCACAGTTAGGGTGGTTATATTAGTTGCATCTATAGTGTTAACTAAATGCAATAATATATTACAGTTGTTGCAAAGTGATCATTAACTGTCACTTTGCCCCATACAAGTCTATATGCACACCTATAGATGAGTATTTGCACATATAACCTAAACTACTTGCAAATTACATTTTTCATAAACTGTGCATGCACATGGCGTTTTAATATTGACTAATATATAACACAAATTGACTAATCTATAACACAATTCCTCTCACACTCAGGTTTAGGTGTTCTAAATTAACACATAATGTAACACCCCAATTTTCACTCTTACATTTATTACAAATCCGTAATAATACATCAGCGGAAGCTTACATCTTATCAGCAGAAAACTGGGTGCTACCGCCACACCTAGAGTGAATTCTATCACCTCTTTGACAAACTCCACTCTAAGTGCACAGGCTAAACTTACAACACCAACATACTACAACAACATCATAGTAGACCTCAACCTGCACTTCTCTTCTATTCTGAGCTCATCGGCCACAGAGGTACTCACTAAACTAAATCTGATAAAGGGCACAATGAAGTGCAGTTAGCGCGACGGCTAAGTAAGAAAATCCATTGTCACTTTAGAGTAGACAAAGGTTTGAAAACATAGATAATCTTAAAGCTTTATAAAGTTTTATCCATGATTTAAAAATCTACCTGCCATCAAACGATTTATGAATAGCATAAAAGCGTATAAACGTTAAATCTTGTAAAGCTTTTCTCAAATGAGAATAATGGCATAACTGCCGCTCAAAAATCATTTTCATGCCCTTTTCAGACAAGTTTGCAAAATATTTCGTTTCCAGTAGTTTCCTCATTTTAAGTCAAAAGGAGGTTCAACAACACATCTCCGTGCTCAAAATTCGTCACATTTTGGATAGAATCATTTCCTTCTCAAGTCGTTACAGAGTAACTCTTTTCTCATCTTTAAAACATCCTTAGTTTCATATTAGCAAGCGTGAGGCCTTTGGAGTATTCTCATAACTCCCACTCTGACCACTTGGATCATCGAACTCGGGTTCAGTGGTCATCACCCAGTCTAACACTGATCCCCTGGACGTAAGGTTCGTCAAAATGATTCCTAGCTGGCCTAGCTATGTCCATAAAAACAACACCTACCCGGACTTCTGGAGTAACTATACCTTAAGTGTGCACACCCCCATAGGAATACCTCATCCTACGAGTTATATAGTACCCGGCGAATAGACTTCGCCCTACAGTATAAATGATCACACAATATAACACAACGACCACTGGGCAATGGCACTTAAAGCCACCCGCGGGTCAAACAAGGTCCTCCTCAACTTACATTAGAAACTATGGTTTTGAAAACATTTTCCTTCCTTCAGTTTTTCTTTCTTAAATCATTTCTTTTGGACATATTTCACAATTGAGTCCAATACTTAAAATTGGCTACCTCATTAGCCCCTGAAGGATTTTCAAAATACTTTCAGTGCCCGCAGGCTTTTCAAACATCATTTTCTCATCACTCTCATGTAAAGTACACACTTACAAAAGTGGTATTTTCCCCAAAAATAAGGTTTTGACAACCCGTTTACCAAAATAGCATACGTTCTACAACGTAAGTTTTATAAACATTTTTACTTGCCGAAAGGCTTTTCAAGCATAGCTCAAGCACGAGCAAAGATTCGAAGAAAACACAGCTGAATACAAGCTGGTCACTCATCGGATACTTATATATTCTACTAACACTACATATATCTATTCCCAATACTTATTCCTTATCATGAACTTCAGTCCATCTTACAATCCAATCATCATCGGTGATCCATAATCACGGTTCCACCATTAACTACTAATAGATAGTTGTCTTTTTCACTATCGTCATCAACAACTTCCACTATCATCAACACCATTATAACTTAAGGAAATCACACATCCATAATCGATACTTAGTCACCCATAATCCAACAATTGACCTTAATCACTCTTAAACATTAATTATTGTCATTAGTAACTACTAACCTTCTAATCCATCATCGACAACAAGTCAACAACATTATAACATCATTATCAAGTCCTCGAAAGCATTAATACCATTAGTTCGTAACTTGAGGTAAAGTCATTACCTAACCATAATCCAAAGTCGTTCAACAACTATTTCCTCAAAATTCACCATATACAATCTTTATCTCAATATTTCCATATAACAATTTCCTTAATAAACATCGTAATATCATCACCACTCAAACTTCCTTTAAACCATAGTATCTTTACCAAAGAGATATTTTAAATCCTCAAGTAAACATCAACAATCCCCAAATCAAAAGAATCACTTCCAAGTTCTTAAAATAATAACCAAAGAGAGAATTCCAACCTCTCCAAATAAATTCTAAAAGAGTAATTCCAATCTTTTCAACATAACCACCAAATAGAGAGTATTGTCCATAACAAAGATCTCACAATAATCACCAAAGATAATCCTTCAAATAATTAGTCCCACCTTGATAATATATTAATTACCATTCCGTCTATTCATCCAGTCATTAAACCTTAATAACTATTATCAGTCCTTAATCACTATAATTAGAGCTTAATCACCTTCTGAACTCCATTGTTAATCCATCATCAATTACTAAGTCCTTAATTAAGCTCTAATTACTATCTATGATCATTACAATCATCAGTAATATCCATCCTAACTTTATCACCATTTCATAACCCATGTACCAACATGTTATAACATCATCATCATTCTCATAACCTCTTAGGTTCTTTACAACCCCATCATCTAAACATCAACAACTATCAAAGCTTAGTTTGATCTCACGAACATCAAACAACCTCATCTTCTAAACATCAATAATCAATAATCAAGCTTACACCATTTAATCTTACTTTCGCGCCCTTGGACGCCCGGTGGACGCGCGTCCGCTACCGCGTCCACGGGTTCTGCCTATTCCGAACAGTAATTCAGCTTGCGCAGTCCGAAAGATTGAGCCGGTAAAAATAGTTCCCGAACTCTTTTTCACTTGAAATTTTTATGGTAGAACCCTAACTCATAGTACTTGATGTTCATAAAAAGTTTTGGTCACCTAGGTTCACGAATTAACACAGAAAATTCCATTTTTGCCCTTGGCAGTGTTCTGTCCAGCATTTTTCCTCTCTGGACCAATTTTGGAAAAAAAATTGAAAACCATACTTATACTACTCCGATCATTATGAAATTTTATATGTAGCTTCTAGACTTATAGAACTACATGTCTAAAAAAAAATTGGATCAAAATACCTTACCAATTTTTCCCAGAAATTCTCGGAAGTTACTGCCAGAAATCTGTCCTGATTTCCTTTCTCTATTTCCACAAGTATAAGCTTATATGGACTTAAATACAACATATACAAGCATATCCAAGCTATGAACATGTATACAAAAATATTCCCAAAGCTCCAAAAACACTATATTTCAACTAATATCAATTATCCAAATTCAAGTGACTAATTCCAACTTAAGGGAATTCCTTACCTCAAAGGTTTATTGACACCTTAGGAAGAAACTCTTGGATCTTTCCCCAACTTTCACCTTAAAACCCTAGGTTGAAATCATCACCATAACAAGAGATTTCAAGAAATTAATCATAGATTCATAACCTAGGAAGGATTACAAGGCTTTCTACCGAATAAAATCGAAAACTTACCGAATAGTTTGAAGACTTGTGTGGAGGTTTGGCTATGGAAGTTTGAACTTAAGGAAGAAGAAGATGAAGAAGATGAAATTGCTCTCCCTTTCTCTCTCTCGTGGGAAATCAGCCAAGACAAGAACAAAAGGGCAAGGGGAATAAAACATGTTTAGACACTTAGTATTTTGAGGGGAATGTTTTGTATGGAAGATTTAAAATAGAATAAAATAATGGTGTATTTTTAAACTTATCAGTTGGGGTCCAAACAGATAAGATTTCGGTAGAAAATAATTTAAATAGGAATAATTTTGAAACCAAAAATTTATCCCAGACTGAAACTTGAAATTGGGCTAGGTTCGGTACACCGCGGAATTTTAGCGATGTACGATCAATAATAAATTTTTTTACCGCTATGGGCTGATTTAATTGATTGGGATATTCAAGAATAATAATATGGTGTCTAATAATCCATTTCCTAGGATAATCGGGTCCAAATACTAGTTCCTAAAAATTTTACGGTTCGTGACCGGCACGAACGATCGCAACTTAATAACAACTATACCTCCGTATAAAAATTCCCCTGACATATCGGGAGATCATCTTATGAATGTCATAGCCTAAAGATATATTTTCCGACCCTTAGACTTATCGGAAAGACGAGGGGTTACACATAAGAGTATGTACTTGCACAGTTAGTGTGGTTATATTAGTTGCATCTATACTGTTAACTAAATGCAATAACAGATTACAGTTGTTGCAAAGTGATCATTAACCGTCACTTTGCCCCATACAAGTCTATATGCGCACCCATAGATGAGTACTTGCACATATAACCTAAACTACTTGCAAATTACATTTTTCATAAACTGTGCATGCACATGGCGTTTTAATATTGACTAATATATAACACAAATTGACTAATCTATAACACAACTGCTCTCACACTCAGGTTTAGGTGTTCTAAATTAACACATAAGAGTATGTACTTGCACAGTTAGGGTGGTTATAATAGTTGCATCTATACTGTTAACTAAATGCAATAACAGATTACAGTTGTTGCAGAGTGATCATTAACCGTCACTTTGCCCCATACAAGTCTAGATGCACACCCATAGATGAGTACTTGCACATATAGTCTAAAGTACTTGCAAATTACATTTTCAACAAACTGTGCATGCACATGGTGTATCAATATTTACTAATATATAACACAAATTGACTAATCTATAACACAACTCCTCTCACACTCAGGTTTAGGTGTTCTAAATTAACACATAAGTGCATGATTACTTGCAAATCACAAATTACTAGCCAGCAATATGTTTCTTATGAAATGCGAAAGAAACAAGAAATTTAAAAACTTTACCTCGTTTGGTTCGGGTTTTCTCAGCATTAACAGTTGGGCTTTGTTCCGCATCCATTTTTGGTAGATATTGATTGCGTTGTGTTCCTGTTTAGCGAAGCTTTACTTTGTCGTTGTCGTCGCCGGAGCGGTGCGCGAAATGGGGTTTTGCAGTTTAGAGTAATGCCGATAAAGTCCTCGCGTGTCTATTAAGTTTAGTTTTTAACTGCAAAATTACATATTTGCCACCGCGCGTTATGATAGGGAGCTGTAGTATTGATCGTCGATTTTAGAAGATGGACGCACCAGATTTGTTCCTATTTCTTACCTGGGCGAGTGTCCGCAGGTGAGTGCACCCCTATATAATTATATATAAAGTGTTATCCAACAATTTGGTGTGCTTACGGGCTGAAATTTGTGTGCTCCGTTACTGTTGTGGGCATGATGAAGCCAACATTTGAATTCGGATACAAGGATGATAACAAACAAAAAAAAAACGTAAAATTTGCTGCCAAGCCCACCAAAAAAGAATGACTAAGGCAAACAGTACACTCAGAGAGTGCACACAACAGATACAATTAGTAGCACGAAAACTAATACTATAACCGTAAAGCAAAACGACAACGTATAAAATAACGGAATTAGCATCTAACCAAAAGTATTGTAGTTAATAAACATGAAACTAAAATGAAATGATATGAAAAGCAATAGTATCGTTACCCCATATCAAATCACAAAAATAAACAAAAAAGAAGCTGCAAACAATGCTGTGAATACATCAATGCCATGTGCCAGATGAAGAAGTAGAATGAAAGCGTAAAGCACGTGTCACATTGCTCGTACGATGTGCATTAACATCAATCGTGCAAATCTCCTTCATATAGTGCAGATGTAAACGATTAAGCTCCGTCCTATCAGCCTTAACTAGACCATAGTCCCAGCTACCAATACCTTCCCCGGAATAACTCTTCATGTGCCACATAACATACACCCCACAATCGACCTTGTTCTTGGTATCCCGCCACTTCATCGACATCCTTTTAGTCTCCAAATTAAGGCATATTATCGGTGGTCTGAGCTTAAGCGAGACCTTGTGACCAGAAAGTTTCCAAAAGCTTGTTACACACTTGACAAACCAACAAGGGAAGCATTGTGTGAATGGGTTAAGAATCTCAAATTTCTTGATGGCTATGCATCTAATATGAGTTGATGTTTAGATATGAAGAAGTTGAAGTTGTTTGGTATGAAAAGTCACGATTGTCATGTGTTTATGCAAAGGTTAATACCAATTGCATTTCGTGAGTTGCTCCCGCTAAATGTTTGGAAAGTTCTTACAGAGTTGAGTTTATTCTTCAAGAACCTTATTTCCACTACAATTAGAGTTGAGGAAATGACGAAACTTGAGAATGATATACCTCTCATTCTTTGTAAACTTGAACGTATATTTCCTCCTATTAGTTTCTTCGACTCCATGGAGAATCTACCAATCCACTTAGCTTACGAAGCAAGGATTGCTGGTCGAGTTCAATATAGGTGGATGTATCCATTTGAGAGGTACAATTTTTATTAGTTGTTTTATATGTTTCCGAACATATAATAAAATTGTCACTAATATATGTCAATTTTGTTTAGATACTTTCGAAAATTGAAAAATAATGTCCAAAATAAAGCGAAGGTCGAGAGCTCTATACCTAATGCATATTTGGTGGAAGAAGCATCATCGTTCTGTTCATACTATTTTGAGGACCATGTTAGCACGAAACACAGAAATGTGCCTCGAAACGCGGATAGTAGTGAATATGTAGTTGATGAACATGAAGAAACTCTTTCTATATTCAAGTATTCGGGTCGAGCATTTGCAAAATCAAAAGCGAGATATATGACAGATGAAGAGTTTAAAGCTGCTCAAACATGTGTTATTAAATTGTTCATAAGTAGAGCCATTTATTGAGTAAGAATTCATTTTTGTTCAATTTTTCTTTTGCAATGTGTTATAAATGTTAACCCATTAATTTTTTAAAAAAAGGGTTTATGTTGAGGAGTCAAAGCGGAGTCAACCAAACATTTCCAGTACTACCATCGATGGTAAATTGGAAAATGAATTTGCAAATTGGTTCAATGACTATGTAGGACTTGTATATTATGTATATTGAGCTTCAAATTGTTTAATAAACTTTTAACACTTATATTATGTATTATACAGGCACATGATCCATCAAACAATATTTCAAATAAATTTATAAGGGATCTTGCAAAAGGGCCACTAAGATGTGTTAATACCTATTCAGGGTATTATGTGAGCTAAAGAAACAATGAATAGTGGGGTTTGCATAAAAGGTATAAACTATAGTATAGATGAAAATGATTATTATGGCTGATTGGTAGAAGTTGTACAAATTGAGTACCCTAGCTTACTAGTCAAGAGGACAATATTATTCAAGTGTGAGTGGTATGACCCAACAAGTGTGAGCATGAAGGTTCATTCCGAGTATAAACTTGTCGAAGTTAATCATAAGCGTAGATTCAATCGCTATGAACCATTCTTTCTAACAATGCAAGCTGCTCAGGTTTATTGTTGTACATACACAAGTTTGCGTCGCGACAAGTTTGACTGGTGGGCTATATGCAAGGCATCTTCGTTTATCAAGCCATAAATACGATGTTTAGTGGGGTGAAAAAACAGCGTATTTATGGCTTAGGGACCAAGGCATCCTCGTTTATCAGTGAAAATAGTTGTAGTTCATCTGCTACTTCACAATTTCATCAAGCTGCAATGAAGGAGATTGTGAACCAACAGTTAGAGAGCATGTGAGCTAAGATGGAGGCTAAACTACAAGCTGAAAGAGCTCAAATGCAGGCTCAGATTGCAAGTTTGATGGATGAGTTGTGTCGCAACGGCATGCTATCCACTCATATGCCACGACCTCCAACTACTGAAGATGAACATTCTGTTAATTCAAATGATGAAAACATAGGAGATGATTAGATTATGTTTTTTAATATATTTGTTATTGTTTCTAGTGATGTAATATTATACTGCAATACTTTTGTTATTGTTATTGAGTTATGTAACCTTACACTACTATACTTTTGTTATTGTTATTGAGTTTGAATGTTTTAATATAACATATTTTAAAATTAATCATTCAAGTACTATATACTAGATTTAATGCAGGTACGTGATATTAATTAGTGGGTAAATTTGTTTTGTTTTTTTTTTTTTAAAACAAAATTAGCGATGAATATTTCTGTCACTAAGTTCAAGCTAAATGAAATTGAATTCAAATTAAAAAAAAATTAGCGACAATAATATCCATTGCTACATATAACGACGGACAATAGCGACGGAAAATTCCGACACTAATTATAGTGACGGAAATATCCGTCGCTATTCCCTTACAAATTTTGTCAAAAAATCGTCGTAAAAGGAAATTAGCGACGAAAAAATTGTTAGTGTAGGGACGGAATTTCCTTCGCTAGATGTAGCGACAGAAAATTTCGTCAATGTTCCCTCACAAATTTCATCGTCAAATCCGTCGGCGGATGAAATTTAGCGACATATTATTTTTGTTTAGCGAGGGAAATATCCATCGCTAAGTTTAGCGAGGGAAAAAATTTATGTCGCAAAATTCTAGCGACGAGGGTTTTTGTGACGGACGAATTCAGTCGCTAAACGCTTTAGCGACGTATTTTCCTTATTTAGCGACAAAATTTGTCCGTCGCTATTTCCGTGTTTTTTTGTAGTGTATCACCAATGAAGTTTATTAGTTTGAGAAATTATTATTTTTCACGTAAAATATGTAAAACACAAGTCCTACTTGTGTTTGATAGTATTTATACACCAAATGAGAGTGTAACTTGCTTGTGTGCTTTGTATTTTCATACACAAGAAATGCAAGTGCGACTAGACATTTGTGAAAAAATAAAAGGAGTTGTCGGATGCCACAGACAAAAATGGAACCAATGGGATTCCCCAACATGATGACAATGTGTAACACCCCAATTTTCACAACTTAAAAATATTACAAAATCACCAATAACATTGCGGAAGCTTATACATCTAACCAAAGAAAAATGGGTGTTACCGCCACGCTTAGGTATCTCTCCTATACCCAAACGCTAAGGCTAAACTTACAACATCAAAAATACATCCAAAGTCCAACTTAATACATAAGAATTAATCATACAACCGGGTATTTCTCAAAATTGCTAAAACTTCCAGGGTGTCTATTCTAGGATAGACTAAAATCATCCTCAACTTCCATCCTATTCATGTTCACCTGCAAAAATCATTAAACACAAAAATATGGGGTGTATCCCAAAATTAGCATAAGCTAAGTAAGTTCCATTTCACCCCGTAAAATATAGGCTTGGATTTTATATTTTCAAAATCTCATATTCTTTTCCAAAATCGTATATATATAATTTATTTCATAATCTTTCATAATAATATACTTTTCCAAAATAATGTGGAGATATCATTTTCTTCAAAAAATAACATATTTGTCAAGGAGGAATAAATACCGAGTGAAGAGACTTTAAGCTCTCAACATGACTACCAAAGGGCATCATAAGCCAAACCAAAATCAATAGGCACTACAGGCCACACCAATACTTCAAATTTCATAAATCGAATTTTGGGGGATTTCAACCCAAACCAATATTAATCAATTAATTTTCATAATGACTATAATTCCAATAGGTAAGTTGTGAGATTTCCGGCTCACACCGGCACCAAATATCATTATCCTCCAAGACCAAATATGTATATATAATTTCCAAAAATATATCATTTCTTTATAATAAATTTTTTTTCTCCAATAAAATATATAATTTCTCAAAACACATTTTCCTCCACAATTACTATATTCCACAATAATATATCATTCTTAATACATATATGTATATAACACCAAAAATGCCAAGACAAAATTTACACAACACACGGGTTGGACCCGTAAAATCCATTCTCGATAATTCGAGAATCTAACACACATAATATGCAATGCACTTGTGATCACATGGACATTTTAATGCACATATTTTGTAAAACATATAATTTTGATATATATAAATATCATATCATATAATCACATACATATATGGGGCAAATAATAATTTTGGTGAACATGAAGACTTACCCTTGTAGACCAAAATCTTCTCAAAACTGCCCAAAAATTATACACAAACTTAGGCTGGGATTCGAACCCCTCCCCTCTCACTCAAACCTTAAAGCCATTTCCATCAAGCTACTGCCACCTTTGTATTTAAAAACACATTCGGGTCATAATAAGCTATAAATCAGAATGAAAATATTTTTCTATGAAAATCAAGAAAACTTACTTAATAACCAACACTTTCACTTCATCACTTCTTCTCCCACACTAATATGATTTCTCTTCTCATTTCTCCTGATTTATCCTCACCACACAACCTCTCTATTTATAGGCAAAAGGGAATGGAAGATTAAGTCTTGAAGAGAAAGACATAGGGGAGTCCAAATGGTTTGCTAAGCCATTTAAGCTTTCAAGGTGGAAACAAGACAAAACAACAAGTCTTGCCAACCAAAAATTATACATATACTTATACATCATACTTAGTATATATACAAAATACATATATATAATATATAGAGAAAATAACTGGCAGTAGGATTCCGAAATTTATTGGGAAATTTCGGTAAGGTAAAATTGTTCCATTTTTTTCAGATATGTAGTTCAGTAAGTCTAGAATCTACATATAAAATTTCATAATAATCTAAGCAGTAGAAATATCTATACTCTTACAACTGACCCCACCCCCCACCCCCTAATAGCCCTTGTATGTATATATGTATGTATAGTACATTTTTAGATATACTTGTATATGAGAATAGAAATAAGTAAACAATAGACTAGTTGGCTGGGATGGTTGGTGCGCACCTTTACATTGGTAAGGGTGAGAGTTTGACTCTTGCACGCAGCAGGTGTGTAGTCTTTTGTATATATTTATTTCTTCAAAGCTTTTTTCATTCCTTTTATATATAATAATGACATGTGTAATTTATAATGTATTTTTTATTTGAATTATTATATCAAATTAATATATATATATATATA